>JAECUM010031748.1:0-24707 GCA_016617855.1 Megalonaias nervosa
TGAAAGCACCTTGGCTTTAAAAGCTTTCAGATATGTACAGACTATGTTATTGAAAGCACCCTGGCTTTAAGGGCTTTCAGATATGTACAGACTATGTTATTGAAAGCACCCTGGCTTTAAGGGCTTTAAGTTTTATAGATATTACCATGTGTGACAATCCATCATTAAATATGGCCACTGTAAAAAAAAAATTGAAGAAAATTTGTGTATGACATCTTAAAAGTCACTGTCAGAATTTAACCAAATTTAAGTGAAAGCATCATGATATGCTTTTCAAATAAGTAACAAATGATAACAATCAGCTATCAAATGTGGCCACCCTTGATGAAAAAAAGACCTGTCAAAGACATTATCTCAAAAAGCACCCGACAGAATTTAACCAAATTTGACATAAGGCCTTTAAAAATTATGCAAAAATGATCATAATCTGCCACAAAATGTCGATGACGATAAAACAAAAAAAAATAGCTTGAAGCAGCAATATTTTGTAACATTGTAGCCAACATAATCGGGAGACATTTCTACAGAAAGCATCCTACTGACTCAGATTTTTGGCCAGCTGCTCTTCCATTTGGCTGTTAGACAGGTGTCACTTAGGTGAGCGATTTCAGTCCCACTTGGGCATCTTGGTAGATAAAGTTGTAGCTAAAGAACTACATAAACATGATGCAAGTTTTCTTGTCTTTCAGGGGAAGCAGGTTGTTGGAAATGATATTTATGAAGCCAGCATTGTAAGCAAGAGGAGATACAGGTAAGACATACCGTATATACTCGCATATAAGCTGAATAATTTAGGAAAAAATAAAGGCCTGGAAGTAGGGGGGTTGGCTTATCCGCGGGCCAGTGTCTAAACTTGAGAGTTTTTAAGTCTTTTTGTTGACTACTGTATAGGCTGTAAATCTTGGGACACGAGAAAATGATTTTTTTCTGTGTGCTAAGAAATATGCATGTAAAAAAAAAATCATTTTCGGTGTCCCGACAGTTATTAAACTGTTATCAAGTACTATGATTGATTTTGTTGTTATTATGCATGAGCATATTTTGTGATTTCTTCAACACGAAATTAAATTAAGGTAAATACAGACTTCATAATTCGCGGGCCAGTTGAGTTTACCCGGGAGACAAGGCTGAACTATAATGTACAGTACTTACACGGTGTAAAGCGTGCATAGCGTCACTTTAATCCTTATTTATTCCCAAATATTAGATGCAGATTTTGCTTTATTCATTGTTTCGACCAAATTTCATTTTTCCGGATAACATTTCAGCTAGTCCTTAATAGCTGTACCATTTACATTGAATCACGTGCTCACGAGTTCCTCATTTTCAATGATATAAACGATCTGCAAACTGAGGTGATATTTGTGAAAAGGTACGCACGTCTAATTGTACAAGGCACATAACCAGCATAACTTACATGTTCACGAAGAGTGGTAATAATAAAGGCTAAAATTCTCATTGTAGATCAACTAAGATCATCATAAGTCTATGCTTTGTGTTTTGGCTGAACAACATAACTTTCCACACAATTTAAAGCTTGATATTTTGGCGTCTCCTTTATTGATACTTGGCAGATTTGTCTTTCATTTTCCTACAGCAAAATCGGCCAGTTAATCATTAAAATCCCGAAACTGGCTTGTGTTAAGAGGGAATTTTGACCGGCAACTATACCAGTACATTGATGTGTAATTGCCTTTCATTCCATAATATTAGCACGATTACCGTAGTTCTGTAAAACGGGGTGTAAGGCATACCTGTCAATTTTTCAAAAGCCAAGTAGGGAGAATGAATAAAAAACATAGATTGGGACCAAAAATTGGGAGGTTTCTCGTGGCATTTTTAAAGCCTTGTTTTCACTAATATTGATCAATCTTCCGGGTCTAATATGGGTGAAATTCACAAAAAACGCACATTTTTTTTTTTCTCCCTGTGATGCAAGTTATTTTCCCCCAGGATGCCCTACTTTCATATTCTGGTCAGCTGTGGCCAAACTGCACAATAGCTAAATATTAGTCTTAAAATAAACAAGCAAGAAAGCCAGCGTGACTAGTTAAAAGTTACTCCTTATAAATGCAACTATTTTGTGAAAACGACTGGCCCTCCGTCATGATTCAAAGAAACTGTGTTACACAAGCACCAGCAATTGATTGGCAAATAAAGGATTACCACTTTGGTGAAAACGACTGGCCCTCCGTCATGATTCAAAGAAACTGTGTTACACAAGCACCAGCAATTGATTGGCAAATAAAGGATTACCACTTTGGTGAACTAAAGGTACCTAACTAGGCATCCTCACGGTACCGTACATGTGGCAACTATTTTCCCCTCGTATATCCGACCTTATTCCCTTATTGTCAACTTGTAAGGCATTTAGTATTGTTCACTATGAAACGTATGTATTCTGAATTAGTTTTTTGAGGTATCATATACTGCGTGGTATGTATTTTCATTCCTTCTTTTAATTTAACGATGGTAGTTAACATTAGTATATATGGTATAAAAATGCCAGGTGCTCACTAGTGTAAGTTTCTTTGTTGGGAATGGAGCTACAGCATTCACGGTGATCATTCTTGTGATTGAAGATAATTGCTGACAATTTTATTGTTGTGGATTATTGTTTGTTCTGGTTTATTTTCTGATTTCTGTATCGTTGTAGATGAACAAAAATCATAAATATACGTGAATAATGTTTAAACTTAACATCCTATTTACTGAAGAAGTGAATACTTTCTAGTAAAGTAATTATTTCGTCACGACAATATTCACAGGTGATACAACAGAACATGGCTTCCTTGGAATGCATACAACATATCTATGTAGGGCTTTTGTTGTTTTAGGAGACATGAAAATCAAAGACATAATTTAATAGTCAGGAGTTCTGTGCAAAAATTGGGAGATATTATGAAATTGGGAGGTAGGCGTGGTGTGACCCCAAAATTCGGGATTTTTTTTAATTTTTTTTTTCCTGGCATCAGAGTTGACAGGTATGGTGTAAGGTCGCTTACATCAAAGTAAACTACAACTCAGATTTTACGGTATTGGCATAATTTTCGAAGGATTATTTCTGAAACTTTATTATTGTATTTTGGAGATATCATTAAAGTTTAGTGCATTGGTGCCCATGATTCGACTCCAAGAGATGTACTTCATTCAGCGGAATGTACTTCATTCAGCGCGTGTTCAAAGCTACAATGCACATATGGTGGCGCCATTATGTAAATATGTTCAGGATCCTAATTGCGAGCATTGAATCAAAACATGTTGTTGTTAATTGTGTTTTCATACTGGGATCAAATTTTAATGAGTTAGGTATTTACAATTTCAAGGCAAAATAAAAACGTTATTAGTGGTGCACTTATATAAAATATCCAATGCAATAATGCATAAGCAAACAATAATTGAGTCAAAAGGGAGAGGTAGTGTTACAGCAACTTGCGATTGCTCAATTCTTGTCATCGTTCGATCAAATTATACACAAATCTAAATTAGGCAGAAATAATAAGAAAACAGAAAATTAAATGAATTAATTTTCAAACAAATTTAAACCATTTCTTTTTAATAATTATACATGCCAAGCCCAAGATAAGTATACGTGTACTTTTTGTTAATATAAGTTTGCCTAAATAAATGCATTTAGAACTTACCACATGCATCTTATGATGTCTCGGAGTTGTGGGTTGGCTTATACGCGGGTCATGCACTTTTTAGTGTTTATACCTGTTCAGTTTGGGGGGTCGGCTTATACGTGAACGGGCTTATACGCGAGTATATACAGTAATAAGGGATTATTTTAAGTTTTTGGAAACTTTTTGAACAATTTTTAGAGAAGTTGAGAATATAGGTTTATGGTAGATTGTGAATTCACATGATAATAAGAGAACAATACATAAATTGTCTCCATTAAGCATGATTACCATTGTCTCACCTGTGAATGGCAAGATATACATATATGTATATCTCTTTTCCATGCAGCAATTCTTTCAGCATTAATCATGTCGGGTATTCTGTATTAGGAATGTACATCTTCATTGACTGTTTCATCAGAAAATTCATAGTAGCGATACAAAATATGCTAGATTGTGCAGAATTATGACAATATTCGTGAAAATTGTGCAGTTCAGATTATTGACAAAATTCAGGAAAATCATGATTTCATAATTTTTATGTACCTTATGATGGTGTGGATCATATCCAACCATCCATTTGTTTACTATTTCATTGCTGAACAATAACAGGAGTTATTATATACTCCTTTTTTTCTCCGTTAACTTTACTTTGTTAGAATCATTCAGTATTCTACAATCCTGAACAGGTAAATATTGCATGCATGTGTAAGACAAGTGTGAGTAATAATAGTTTAGTGTATTAGGTTTCGGTTTATTAAATTTGCTTGTGGATGAACTAAAACAGCCGTTTTGTCTATTTGAAAGTAGAGATGATAAACTGAACAATGTGGACGAATTTACTGAGTCACAAATGAAACTTTAAACAAGCAAATGAATGAACATAATATTCGCAATGACCACAACAAATGTGAGAGATGCAGTATTGAAAATACCATTCTGTTAATTTAAACAGTTATTTAGGAGTAATGTTCATAACTTTTCGTTAATGGAATGGTTCAGACTATGACTAGTGCTCTCTTGGGTATATATAAATAAGATAGAAATTGATACTGAGTGCAAGGGCTATCACATATCTCTCAGATACATACCATTTTATAAGTGAAGGTACTAAATTCATGAGAAAAAAAGCAACTGAAGGTTTTCAAAGAATATTAAGGGCCTCAGAGCCCTTAAGTGAAGATGACAAAGAATTTTTATTTCTGTCTGCTAAATGAATTGTCACACACCAGCTGCTTTGCAATTGTGCGCATTAACTTTGTTGATACAATGGTTTGGATTTAGGCTAGCGACAGGTGACATCCATGATACAGGTCGTAACATAACTAAGGGAGCATGCAAGTGACCAGGCATAAACATGTCTTCTTTAGCTGGTAATAAGAATAGCAAAAAATATGCTTAAATTTTTGCATCTTGAATTTCCTCAAAATGTACTTTCTTAGTTCTGCAAGTCCGAATTACATGAGCTATGTCATGGGTTCTAAATCTTGATTACGAATTTCGAAATTGTACTGAAATTTCGACTTTATTCCAAGTGCAATAACATCGTCCTTACTACACTCGAAATGAACAATATATTCCATAGTGTCTTTTTGATAATTGCAATTGAATGAGTTCATATTTTTCCCACATTATGATTCCAAACATTCAAAGACAGAACAGAAACAAACATGCTGATGAGTCAAGACGCCTCCCTCGCTGCTCAAATCAGATGTACTTCATGTGGAATTGATACAGATAAATCGAGTCCATAATCATGAAATTTAATAGAATCGACAAAAATACCAAAATCGATTTATTCCAGACCAAATGGAAAAGTTGTTGTGATGTGCATTCATTCACAATATGACTCTAAATTTCAATTTTAAGTAGACCAAAATGACAATTCCTTTTGAAAGTGATGTCGAGCGCATGACTAAGTTTAAATTTTGCTGGGTGGAGTCACGTGCACATTATTGTTGTTGTGTATTTATTTTGAAATACAGCAGCAATTCAATTACTTTGTTCCTTGTAGTGTATTTTTTTTTATATAATTAAGCCTTAGGTAGATTAAGAAAATGAGTATATAATGAAAAGGTTAATGCATTTTTATGGGAAAATATGAACTCGTTTTGTTGGATGGATACTGCACTCCACAAGGTTGTGCAGTATCCATCCGAAAAGAACTTGTTCATATTTTCCCATACAAATGCAGTAACCTATAATTTTCCAATATCCACCATTACCAAAAAACTTTGTAAGCAGTTTGCATTTGGGGCAAGAAAGAAACCTATTGAGTTAAGGCTCAAAAGGTCAAAGGTCAGAGTAACAGGTACTGAAAGAAAGAAAACTGATTTCAGACAATAACTTGTATACTAGTTACCTTCACAAAACATTGTAAATGGCTTGTATCTGAGACAAGAAAGACATATGTTGATTTGGGGGTGACTATATCAAAGGTCAAGGTCATAATGACTCTAAAAATGAAGATGGTTCCACAAAATGGTTCATGTTCATTATCACCTACTTTGAACTTTGTGATTGGTTTGTATTTGAGACAGGGATCCAGAGGTCAGGGTCATTGGTGCTGAAAGCTGTTTTCACAAAACTACTTATGTGAGGAAGACGTATATTGATTTGAGGGCTAAAATGTCAGTAGGTCAAAGTCAGATGGATTCCAAGAAAGAGAATGATTTCCACAAAATGAACTTGAGTCTTATGCCACAAACCATGGCTAAAATTTTTGCATCTCTTGCACTGGAGACAAAGTAGGCACCTACTGAGTTAGGCATCAGTAGGTCAAAGGTCAAGGTCACCAAAACTGCAAGGAGAAAAATGATTTCTGCAAAAAAGCCTTAGTTTTATATCTTTTTGGTGATTACTTTTACATTTCATACAAGATAGACAGCCATTGATTTGAAATTCAGATGATCAGATGTCAAGATAACATAACTCAAAGAAGAGTCACTTCATTGCCATATACCACATCATTAGTAGCTTGTAATTTTGGCAACATTTTGCTCAGCTTGCATGTGAGTCAAGGAAGAAACCTATTGATTTTAGAGTCATTGGGTCAGAGGTCAAGGTCACAGTGACTGGTATGGGTACTATGTCTTTTAGTACCAGAGAATCCAAATAGTGAGAGAGGATTTTACATAGAAGCAGTATCACCATACTATTCAGAACATGGTTAGTGTATAATATGACACTAACAGTTCTCTTGCTTAAATTTTGAACAGGTTTCTTTTATGTGGACACAGGTACTTTTCAACATTATGATAAACTAGTACGTAGAATATTATTTCTAAACTAAAAGACAGAATGCAATGCAGAAGAAACCAGTTGATGATTATTTTATATAGGTAAACAATGATATTAAAATTAAGAGGTAAGAAAGATAATCTGTGAGGAAAACTTATTTTTAAGGCTATTGTTTTGGCAGATTTTGTTCAAGGTATACAGACATATGGAATAGGAGAAATGGATATACCATTTGATCTCTCATTGAACCTTAATTGCTACTATGTACATGTATGTATATGCTTAAACACAATCATCATGTAGCCATTCTTTGATTGCAACACAACTGCTAAAACTCAAACCTTGCTCACCCAGCAACCCAGAGCAATACCCCCATTTTCTTTGGAGAAAATTAAGAAATTGGAAGGGCCCTCTTAGGCATTCATAATGGGGAACATTCCTTTCCTTTCTTTTGATGCTGTTAGCAATAACACCACCATTAAATTTCCTTTCTAACAACCGTTTTGCAGGAAGTCAGCTTTTCCATATAATGGAAAACATGGCCCCATGGCTCCATGGATGATACAGGTTGTTTTGGATGTCCTCCAAACCATGTTCTGTGCTCCTACATCATTATCATGTTATCCATCATTACAGAAGCCTCTAATAGATCTATACAAAGTGGATGTCTTGCAGCAGATTCAACACCTAGATGTTACTCACATGGTTCTTGCTGTAAAATGCCAACATAACTTATTGGTTGGTTATAAAGTTCAGCTCTTGACCTTTCATTCAAGCACCATGATTTGGAATGGAAAAACATGGATTGTCTACGATGTTCATGAGTGAGATTTCTCATTCAGGGACATGGTATACCAATTCAGGGCACCTTCTTTTGGTCTTAATAACACTCCCTGAGTCATCATGAGATTTATTGATGAAGTTGGGTTGCTCTGGTTAAAATTCGGCAAAAAGCACCAGTGCATTATAGTCTAGGTCAAGGTATGAATCTCTTGTTTCATTTATGCTTAACCTTTGGTTATATATCAACAAGGACAAATCTGTTATCCAGTTGGCAGAGCATTGAACTTGTAATCCAAGTATTTCAGGTTCGATATTTGCCTAGGCCAGCCACATTAACTGCTGCAGTGTGCCCTTGGTAATGGTACTTACCTCCCATTTCTTTGGCATGATATAGTTTAAAAGTTATTAAATTAATTTTATCCATGTGGGTGAGGAGTTCAGAGCCAGTGTGAATAAGGTTCATTGTCATCATGAATGTGCCTTGAAACATCTTGACAGACACTTCTACTCATTCAAAGAATTGCATCTCAGTCTGGGAAATTTTTCTTCTTTTAGGTCTTCTCAGTGTAGCAGCAGATCTTGAGCCTCCTGTTTAGTAGACCACTGAAATGATTCTCTTGTCTCCATGGCAGCCAAAGCCTTGCCTACAGGATCAAGAGATCCCATTTTGGGGATATCTGAGGTCACATGTCAGCAGATGGGAGAACCTCATGGTTTACACTGGGTATTCAGTTGCAGAAACAGCCTCCAGGAGTTCTTTGAACTGCAGGGATGCAAGCATGGTAGGTTGGGTTGCCCACCTCCTGTCTTCATAACAGGAAGTGAGCAGGGTGTGGCCACTTAAGGAGACAAAGGCCATAGTCAGTGAATTTCAGTTATAGCAGGAGATGCTGTCTTGAAAGAGCATTCTCATTTCTCAACATTCACTGTGGTAATTATATCAGGAGGCAAGGAGATATCAGTTGCCCAGACGTCTGCCATTTGGTTTTGGGTTTCTCAGATGGTGTCATCAGCAAATCCACATCCAAGCCCACCACATGCATAGACATGAACAGTGTCCTACCAGATTCATTGTCCCATTGGAATAAGGTAGTCCAAACTGAATGGTTTTTGGACCCCTTGGTATTCTGACAAATATTTACCCATGGGCTTTGACCACTTGTGAATTTATTTGTGACATGGCAGAGTGCAAAGCTATCAACCTTTGTTTCCCTAGTCACTGATCCAAAGGCCAGAACAGTCAACACTCTTTGAACTGGGACGGTCTAGATACATACATATTGCATCAGTCTTCTGAAACCAAAGGTCTTATAAAATGTGAGATAATCAATAGTGCCCGATGACCATGATTGCTACCTCAGGTATGAAATTTCATGAATAACAGTTGATTAAGTTTGGGTGGGTTTATTGTAAGGAAAATCATGGTCCTCCCACACCTGCTTCAGTGATATTGACTGCTGACAGGGAACATTTGTTACTACATATCTGGATTGTATCAAACAAGCCCTTGGGTAAACATTTCTCAAGAAAAGTGGTGGACAAAATAGCTTTGTTATGAAGCTCCACCACTCTAGAAGTGTATGAGAGGAAATGAAGAGCATTTTCTCAGTGATTCATGTTGCAGCAATAGCTTTCTCCTGACCGGGGATATCTTTTAAGAATAAGAAGTTGGCACCCATAACTATAAAGGCTACTGTTCCACAATCAGAGACATGTTCATCACCACAGAAGGGAACTAAAGGCCAAAACAAAGACCTTCCTGACCTTATGGTGAACTTTGACCTGACACAACAACTGGTGTCCAAACTTGAATCTACTATGGATTCTGGCATAGTAGAATCAAGCACTGTTTGAAGCTTCACCTCGAGCCTCTTTTCCTTGTCTTAATAAAATCTGTTTAATAGTCATTCTAACTACAGAGGCAGAATCGGTGATAATAAATGCCTGGCTGGTCTTTTTGAACCATCTGTAGTTTTGTTGAATAGTTCAGTATTACTCCTGATGGGCCCTGCTTTCATTGAGAAGTTCCTATGATGGGATTCTTTTGTTGTGAAACCTGTCATCATGGACCATTTTGCCACATGGTTGTCTGCATAGCTCATTATGCATACAATGGGTTATTAGCTACGTGTCTAGAGACTTAACCCAAAACCAAATGAAATTTCTTGTGCGTTTCAGCTCATTTTATTAGGGCAATAGCCATGAGCACAGCATTCAAGTGCAACTGTTCACTCACTGAAATTATATAAGCTATGATATGAAGGGCAAAGATTACTTTTTCTAGCTTTTATCTTGGAGATCTTTTATTCCAAAGGGATCAGTTTGACCAGATGGGGCCAATAAGAGCAGCACATCAGGCTACAGTCCCTGGTGGATTGGCAGTTTCAGAATGATGCAGGCACATTTTGTGTCTCCACCTCTATCCAGCTTTAAGGTATTATGATCTGGTAATGTATTTGGAAAAGAAACCAGTTTTTGATGTAAAATATGTTTCTTTGATAATACCTGCTGATAATGCAGTTACAGCCTCCCTTCCTTAACATCTTGCTAAGAGCACATGCATTTCTGCTCCATTAGTAACTTAAGTGCAGATGTAATTGTGTGCCAGTTCCTCTATCCAAGGCAGGATCTCTCTTGTCTGACTCACACTTACGCAGAGAGATGACTTGGCTATTTTGTTGCTAAAGCTAGTTTGCAAGGTTGAGGTCTTACTCCTAAGGTTATCTTTATGCAATGCACTTGAACAAATGTTTTACTTCAAAAATTGGTTTTAAATTTATCCACATGTTCATATTAATAAATGTACTGAACTGAACGTCTATAATTTCTGTAGTTGGTTTTCAATTCCATTCATACTGTATAACTACAAATACTTGGGAAGTATAAAATAGGTATATTTTAATAAATACAAAGTCAGATTCTTATTTTTGTCTGAGTCAGAAAATAATGTTTTGTTTTTTTTTTATATATATAGCATATGAATATAAGTTGGCTTTGTGGCCTTAACTTATCCCCTTTTAAAATCTGTTTCATTTTCTTCACTGCCTCAGAACAAAACATGTATGTATATGTAGGGAGGCAATTTGGCTAAATGCTAGTTTTACAGATTGTATCTTGATTGTAACATTGAAACAGTTTATAAAGATCAAGGAGCTGTGTTTTAGTCCTATATGTTTTATTACTGCAAATGGTTATTTATTGCAAATAAGCAAAATGAAATCATGGTACCTAACACTGGCAGGCAACTGACAGTCGCTCTTGAACAAGATTTATTTTTATTTTATTTTACTAGCCTACACTGGACAAATGGATTTCCATTGACAGTTATTATCAGGGTAATTTGATAGCATGTCATAGTAAATCACTGTATTTGAAATAAAAATATCATCAGTATATATTCTTCTCACAAGTTCAGTGACATGTACTTTGGCCTTGCTTCTTGACTTGCACAAGATGTATTTTTATGAATGCCTCTGATTGGATACCGTCAAACATTTTCAATATTAAAAGCTCACATCATTGCTTGGAGAGGAATCTACTACAATATTTTGTTTTCTGTCCAGCCCTTAAAGCTTACAAGCAGAAACCACTTGATGTAGACATGAAATTTGACTTGTATGTTTGTATCTGTATACATATGACATGAGTCGAATTTTAGGCCATTACAGTAACTTTTCAGTTTGTTACACATTTTAAAACATTTTGAAAACTTGTCAGCATGATTTGGCACAAACCACTTGAGGTAAGCAAAATAAACTATGATAGACATCATTGTATTTATATGTACATAACTTGATTAGATTTTTAGATTATTTCAGCAATTCTTGTCAGTTTTAATATTGTACATTCTTGAACTTGTTTGATTTGCACTGTTTGGACTGCAGTACGAGCATACATTTTATATTGAGATTTATCAAAGTAAAAAGGTGAGGATAAGTATCTTCTTGCTTGTAAATAACAAGCTATTGGAATTACTTTTCCATCAGCAGTCACGACAATGGTTGAATCAGCAATGTTAAGCTTCAGTGTAAAGTTTTTGAAAGTCATTTCTTTTTTGCACCAGTTGCTCTGTACAATTTAAACTTTGATACAGTACATATATATTACTAAGGAGTGTACCTCAGGTTGCATAGTCTCAAATGTTTCTGTTGTTGTTGTTGTTATAGGGTTTAACGCCATTTTTCAGCACAAGATAGGCTATACATGGCGGCCAGTATTAATGGTGGAGGAAGAACCCTGGAAAATCCGGGGAAGAACCACCGACCCACGAGAAGCTACTGGCAGGCTTTCTCACGTACCCACGTTAGCCGAGCCTGGACTCGAACTGACGCAGACAGAGGTGAGATGGCAGTGATCCGTAACGGTCAGCGCTTTAGACCACTCGGCCACTCGGGGCCCCAAATGTTTTTGTGCAAGAACCTCAAGCTCAGGTGTAAAGTTACAAAAACTTGGATAGTTCATCAGAATAAAACTATAATCACAGAAGTTTTAGTTTTTCTTAACTTCAGTCCCACTATGGATGTGGAGTGCAGAGTTTTATTACATAGATTTGCCCTAAATATCACATCTGACCATTTAGCTTTGAATGGCTTGCTCCAAAAATTTAAGAATATGGAGCTATGTGTCCTGTCTGTGTCATAATAAAAAAACATTCACAGGTGAGACTTTTTGTCCTGTCATCATAGCACCATTCACAGGTGAGACTCTGTCCTGATTATGTCATCATATCACTATTCACAGGTGAGACTCTTTGTCCTGGCTGTGTCATCTTTACACTGTTTACATGTGATATTCTTTGTCTTGACTATGATATCTCAAGATGATTCACAGATAAGACTTTTTTTAACCTATGTCATCATCATAACACCTTTCACAGGTAAGACTCTTTGTCCCAACTGTGTCATCATAACACCATTCAAAGGTAACATTCTTTGTCCTGGCTATGTCATCATAACACCTTTCACAGGTAAGACTATTTGTTTTGATTATATCATCATAACACCTTTCACAGGTAAGACTATTTGTCTTGACTATATTATAGTCTTTCACACATAAGACACTTTGTCCTAAGTCATCATAACACCATTCACAGACAAGACTCTTTTGTCTTAAGAACACAATATCATAGTTATTCTAACAGATGCCATATGGTCAGTGCATTTTCCTTATTGGGGGGAGGAGGGGATTACGTTGAATACCATACATCACTGTTTGACTGAAAACATTTGTAAATTTCACAGGTGAGACTCTTTGTCCTGGCTGTGTCATCATAACCACCATTCAGTGTTAAGACTCTTTGTCCTATGTCATCATAACATCTTTCATCGATATTCTTTGTCTTATCTATATCATTACACCATTCATAGGTGACACTCATTGTCAACATAACACTGTTCACAGGTGAGACTCTTGCCAGTCTATGAAATTTTAACACCATTCACAAGTGAGGCTCTTTGTCCTGTCTGTGTCATCGTAACACTATTCACAGATAAGACTCGTCCTGATTATGTCGTCACCACACTGTTAACAGGTGAGAGTCTTGATCCAGTGTATGTCATTGTAACACCATTTACAGGTAAGACACCTTGTCCAATGTCATCATAACACTGTTCACAGGAAAGACTTTGTCCTGACTATGTCATCACAACACCATGCACAGGTAAGACTCTTTGCCCTGTCCATGTCATCATAACTGTTCACAGGTAAGACTTTTTCCTGACTATATTATGATAACACCATTCACAGGTAAGAGACTTTATCCTGTATAACACTTGTTCATAAGTTTTATGACCTTTTTTCTTTTTTGTTTTCAGGCAATACATGAATAGGAGAGGTGGATTCAACAGACCATTAGATCCTATTGCCTGATTTTCAGTCCACATTTTATAACTGAGTGACATCATTCTCCTCAACCTACAGACATTGTGGTTTTTAAGCACTTTTTTAAATGCAATAATTTGTTTTAGGAAAATTGTACTTTTCTGTCAAAGACAAATTTATCTATTGGACTATGCCACTGGACATTAATCAGTGCAGTATAAAAAGTCCAATGCTTTAATTTTCTTTTCATGTGTACAGGAAGTTCTTCCGCAAGCTAGTTGGCCAATTACAAGTTGGAGACACTGTCATTTCAGAATTAAATTTTTCAGTATTTATATGAAACAGTTTACAGTTGATCAGATGAATAATACTGAAGTCTTTATTCTCTTGAATCTCAAATTGGTTTTTCAAAAAGTGTATGGTATTGACTTATCCGTAATGCAAATGCTTTTTCTTTATTAAAGAAATTTGAGTTAAATCATACTTTGCTGCTCCAAGCTTGTCTTATTTTTGTTTCAATGTGCATTTGATTAATTTCCAGTAGTAAATGCATGTCATCTCAGTTCACCGAGTCAGCACTCAGGCTGTAAGAGTATATATGATTTAGAAAATTATTTGTATAGTGAAACCTTGCTATAACACGATGGCAGAGATCTGTAGTGCTATTGTGCTATGTATCTTATCATGGATTAGTGCAGAAGTCACTTAACTGAATAAAATAATGCATGTCAGCTCTAGAAAAATAGTGAAAACTACTTGATTGCATATGTAATATTTGTTGCTTTTTTAAGCAGAGAACCATACTTTGGTAATATGTGTATAGCATGTCATGTCATACATGTATTTACCAATGCATGGTTCTCCGACACATATTGTCAGTGCAACAAAGGTTTTTTTGGTCAGATAAGATCACATTTGAGGGAGGGACAAACCAGTTGGGCACCGCATTTAAAATATGGGAGGGGCCCGATTTAAATTTAGAGAGACCTAGGGTATCAGACTAAACAGTTTTGTTGTAGCACATCATGAATAATTTAAATGTCAGTACAAGTACTTGCCACCAGTCTCTTTGCATTTGTACATTTAATCCATGATAATTTCATCGGAAACCTGCACAAAGAAGCACATGTGTTAGTCATTTTTGTATCTTTAAATATGTGTCTGAATTCAATGCCAAAATATAATCCAAGAATAACATAGAAAAAGGTAATGAAAATTTATAATTTAGTATGTATGCACATATATGTGTTGAACTTATTAAGCAACATCTTTATATATTTAAAACAGCTAGAATTTTTTCAGCTAGATTTCATGTTAATTTGAACACTACATAATTCTTTTGACTACAGCATGAATAAAATTATTAATTGGTGGGGGGGGTATTCATGTTGTGATTCACTGGCTGGTTGATTTGCATGATGATTGCTTGACAACGAGGCTAAACCGTGTGCATATGATGTTGGGTTTCGTATTTTAATGCCTTTATAAAGCAGTGCTTGATAATTGCAAAAGTCTTAAGCTTTGATGATTAGCAATTACATTTACCTAATTCAGCTGGTCAATTAATTGACTTAAAAATTTGGGCGAGGAACCTGTTTTGACCACTGCATTGTTTGGTACCATTTGATCAAGCAGACATTCTGTTGACTATGTTTTTACCCTATACAAAGTAGCAGTTGTACACAGGATACATTGAAGATAAACACATAGAAGACTTTGATGCCATGGTTACATTGAAGATAAACACATAGAAGACTTTGATGCCATGGTTCAGTAATAATTAGGCTAACAGTTATCATCTTTTTAATGAGCTGACATCTTAAGAAATAAACCAATATCAGAGTGCAGCAGTTGACTGTTGACACATCAGAAGGGAACAATCACAACAGAACTTTTACAGTCATGCAATTCAGGAATATAACACATCTTGCCAGATTATGAAATAGAGTCTTGTCTATTTTGACACTAAAACTTTCTAGTACTTAAAGAAAAATTTCTTGAAATTACTTTAAAATATAGGAACCCATGCCACAATCATGTTATATCCAAATTCATGTCATAATAAAGTGCGTTATAGCAGGGTTTCATTGTATTTTATCTGCTGTACAGTGTATTATCAAATAAGTAACCACAACCCCGGCCAACCATATTGGTGAAGAATTTATTTGCAGAAGTTACGTATTTAAAAGTAAAGTGTGAAACTTAAAAGACATGTTAGACGGCTATGTCAGTATGTTGGGTATTTATTTGGAAACTCTTTCCCATCTGAGATCTTAGGAAAACTGTTTACATCATCTTACTAATGATGTGTTTTCTAACTATATCATTCGTGTGAGATTGAAAATATTCATCATGTATAGGGACATCATATCTATTGTTGTATGTTCATTTAAATTCAGTATGGGTGTTGTTAATCATGTCTGAATACCCATTTTGTATGAAATGCATCATTGGTTACTCTTAATGAATAAAAGTATTAATGAATCAGCCATTGTTGTCATCTGTTACTCATGGTGCACAATAAAATCTGTAAAACATCCAATCAGTCATTTTTCTGTATGTGTCACATACACCCTTTCCTCACACTACCAGTTTATAAATGAGACAGATTTTCAACATGTTGGATAAATTATATCCATGTTAGTAATAAATCAACAAATCCACATCAGGCGGTGAGTAACATTTTTGTTTTGTTGCAGCAGTGTATGATTGGGAGTGTTCTATTATCAGAATGAATAAAGTTATGTATGACAGTTGAAAACTTGCTGTTCTCTTTATACCACTGTTGCCTCCTATCAGCATCACACAAGGGGTGAAATGATTCATTGATACTTTTACTTTACCAATGCGCGTATCAATACAAGTGGTGGAAAATTGATTCAAATTGATACTGTATGCAGGTTATTTTAAATTTAATCCTGAACAGTCATCAGTAATTATTAGTCATTTTGCCTTGTTATTCTTTTAAAATGAGAATTCATCTGAGACAGCTGTTGCAGGTATGGAAACTGATTCTTTAGATAAAACAAACTCTGCAAATTAACACAAAATGACATGTTTTGTAATAATGCTCACACACACACACACACACACACACACTGGCCAATTCCATGGTAATTATTTTATTGCAACAGCTTGTTTGGCATAAATTAGTTCAAGTTTCATCTCACCCTTTCCACCCTATTTATGATATTTGGACATTATGTTGAGGTGTAGGGTCAGAGTCAGTTGCCTATCAAAAAGTTGGAATTCACTGATACTGTGCAGTGTCGGCAAGGGGTAGCCATGTAATAGCCAGCCTAGCACACTTGAACATCCTTACATAGGGCCAACATGCATGAAATCGATAGGAAGATGATTTTATTTTCTACAAAGTTGTGTCTATAACATTTGGTATATCCTTAATCTGTTGACAGATGTGACAAAACTACAGTGTTGATGAAATTTGATCTGGAACTTGCCATTTGCATTGCTAGCCACATGACATAAATGGTTGTTAAACTAAATTTGATTGGCACAGTGTGCCTTCAAAAAAGCATTAACTTGTAGTTTGAACTTGCATCAAAGAAGTTTTACAAATGCTTGTTTAAAATACAGGCTACCTAGGAAACCTCAAATGGCTGATTCCAGCATGGTTCATCATTAGATGATTTTGTTCAGCAAATACTGGCTGATGATAGTTGTGATGACAATAGTTTGTAAAGTTATGAAGTATATGAAATTGGAGCTGTTGAAAAGTGTTAATGGAGATATCCGTGAGTGATTTTGAAGCTGAAAATGTTAAATACAAGTCCAATGCACATGCTGGATGGACAAAAATAAATGACATGCTGCACAATCACCCTTTCAGCCTGAGCAGAAATGGCAGAATACCAAGCCAGATTAAAATAGAGACATTAAAAGAGAATGCAATTTTCATTTCTTTTGTAAAACAATTTAACCCAGCGGGATCATATGCTACAAAACAATATTTTACTATCAGGTTAAGATAAACTGAATAAATAAGAATGAGAAAAATTTAATTAAGAATTCAAAATATTGATCAAAATACCTGTCTGTTGGCTAAAGTGAGTCCTGCAACTGATTAAATGGAGCAGCTTTAAATGGCCTACAATGTTTAATACAAATCACTGAGAGCTAACAGGAAGCCTGAAAGTGTTTCTGTTATGTTATCAAGGATGAGAATGGCATATAAATAGATGAGAAATATATGCCTGCCTGTAATCTGCATACTGGAAATTCAATCAGTATATCACATAAAATATCTTTGCTAGCCAGGGTTCTGATATCTACACCTTGGTGGATTGAGCAGATATTTCTGTACTTCAGGTCTGAATTTCACTCGATGTGGCAAGCCACCGCATCCAATCAAAATTTAGTTGTTCAGATTGAACACTGTTCCAACATGATTGAGACGAGAGGAGCACATAACTTGAATGGAGTCTTATGTAAGCAAATACACATGTAATGGCTTCTCTCTGGTATGTTTTCATACTGTCAATGTTAAACTTACAAAGTATCCATTTGAAATCAGTTGCCTGCACCATTTTTGGCTGATATACAATGTACCGCTGTTATATGCTCTAGGTAAGTTGGCATTTCATGCTAAGGGAGGCAACTCATGAAATCGAATAGATGTTGCTAGGACAAAGCACTAAAATATTTGATCGATCTGCCAATGTTAGATAGGGTTAACATATTGGAACCTTGGCTAGCAAAGAGGCACATAAAAGGGCATTACTTATCACTGACAGACCATCTAAAGATGGTAAGACCATCAAGTTAATATGTGTATCAATGATGTAGGCTGTGTATTTTGAATCATATCGATACATGGCACATGGGTATCATTTCCCCCTACTTCACACAAACTACTTGCCCCACTACACCCAGATTGATTTGGCTGTAACAATTTCATTATTTAATTAGAAAGTTTGTGAGTTTCAATGGACAATATATGTAGGAATTCTTGTATCCCTCTGTCCATCCATCCTTCCTTTCAGCTGGCCCACAATCTCGTTAGCAAAGCTGCTCCCACAATTTTGATGGACTGGCCTTGAAACCTTCTAAATATGGTCATTTACCTGTTAATTTGCATATGAACAAATTTCCTTTGCTCTTGCAAACTGCTCTGGTGGCATTGTGGATAAAGCGGGTTCGAACCCTGACCGAGTCATACCAAAGACTTATAAAAATGGTGCTAACAGCTGCCTCACTAGGTGCTCAGCATTAAGAGGTTAGCATTAGGACTGGTGGCCTGGTGTCAGGATAATGTGACTGGGTGGGACATGATGCTACATGTCTGTGGCATGATGACCCAGTGCTAGGCATCACTATAAACTGCAGACATCATAGCAATATGACTGAAATTTTTTTAAAGCTACATAAAAAATCCAAATCACACACACACAAACACACACACACCCTTTGCTCTTGCAAAGTTCTATAAGATTATTAACCTTTTTGACTTGCAGCACTGTAATAGATTACTTTGAAATTTGGTAGATATAATCATTTAAAGAAGTACATAGGGACAAATCTTTTTGCAATGAATGTTTCAATGCTTGAATGGTTATCATCTGGATATGTGCATATTGACTACTTATTGTACTCCTACTATTTTCAAAAGAGTTATGCCCCCTTTATAACTATAGACCAGGGGTCTCAAACTCGTGGTCTGTCAAGCTGTATCCTGTGGCCCGCAAAATTGTAACAAAGGAGGTGCAGCCCTTGGGCCATTGAAAATGCCCTCGTGGCCCTCAGGGTGGTTTGAGTTTGAGACCCCTGCTATAGACTCCTCTCCATCATGGAGCTGGCGTGGGATGTGGAAGTGGCATGGGTATATTGTCATGAGTGAAGTGCTCGCCATGGAACTAGTTGAACAAGAGTCATGAGCATTTTTATCCTTGATGCCTTATCATGAATTTGGCATGGGCAAATATTGTGACCCACATCTGGTTTTCTGTGTGTTCTAATTTTGTTTTAGGCAAGTTTCACAGGCACTTTAGTGGTGCTTTTATATACCCCATGAAAACATTTCTAGTTGTATTAACTAATGGTAAATTGAACTCTTTCATACTTTTGAACACTACACTTCTTGTGTGGTTTTTTTTTGACATGTTGATAAATACCTGATGAAAACCAGAAAATAATAATGTTACATACATGCAATTTAATTACTTGTGTGTTAGTTTTAAATTTCTTTTTTATTTTATTATTATTTCATTACGTGTTATTGTAATGATAACTTTATTCACTGGATTTGACATTTTTCCAGAAGATTCAGTTCAGTTCTGTTAAACCTGATAAACACGCAGTAGTTTGAAACTTTGTATCTTTTGCTGACCTAGATTTCGGAGCCAGTTTCAGGTCTGTAGTAAACAACTTTTTAAAAAAAAATTTATTATTGAATCTTATTGTAAGATTCGTTCAGTACAATCGAATTCGTCAATGGCAAATGTGACAGTTGGCATATAATGTTACTATGTTGCTTGAAAGGAAGTGATCACGTGACCTATCAGGTGATTCATTTTGCGTTTCAGTTAAGGGTTTAAAACAGACGTATCTTAGTGATTTTTGGTCAGTCGTAATTCATACCTTTGGGCTCAAAGGTATTATTTTGTTGTTGCCAGTTTGAATTGAATTTTTTATTTAAAATAATTTGTTTTCCCTGGGAATATCTAGTGCTCATCAGAATTCTTGGACGAAGACATTTATTGGAAATTATTCGAAATTCTAAAGTCGGAATGTTATTCTTGGTGATTCAACAAGGAACTGTTGACACGACAACACAAAGCAGGTTATTGAAGACATCGCCTTTCATCTTGGAACTTCATCGGAATTCGAACTTTGATTCAATTAGAACTTTTTGGTGATAGGACTTATATTTTTAAATTCTAGGATTAATTTTTGGATTAGATTCACAAACTGTAAGTCCTTTTTGATATTTGTACCTTGTTTTCTAGTGAAATAAATTATTTTGTTAAATTTTACAAAGCTTGTTGGCTTCACTTTTTTCTTTCTTACTTTTGTACGAGCCTAGACATGTAACAATATATAAAAAAGAGACCAAATGAGGAAATTGATAATAATAATAATATTAATAATAATAATAATAATAATAATAATAATAATAATAATAATAATATTATTATTATTATTATTATTGTTATTATTATTATTAATTACATTATTTCTTTTATCACTAACATGTAATTTTGATGTAATTAAGGGAGTGTAATTGCAACAGTCCCATCTTCCTGGAATATAAGAAATTGTCATGAAAATTTTAATACTTGACTGTGATGTAAAAATACTTCAAGACATACAAAATAGTACTTTAGTAGCACAGTATTTAAAATACCTGTTGATATGTGTATCTATCTTTGAAGATATTTTTGGTAATTATTTTGTATGCTGATTAAAAAATTTGATATATTCAGTTTGAATGAATACCCGGTAGTATTCTGAAATTCATCATTGTTTTATCAGTAATGAAACTGCTATTAGTAATGATATGGCTTTTTGAAGAGAACAGGTTACCATTATTATGATCAAAGGCTGCAACTCCATAATACAGGTTATAGAATGCACAGCTTGGCCTTACATCACATGTGCATTTGTCAAAAGAATGCTAGCTCCGCTTGGTCATTTTCATTTCCTGGGCTTAGATGTAAATTGTAAAAAAACATTTTTTTTTTTACATTTTATGTTTTTGTTAATTCATTCATTGCACTTTCAGAAGCTGGTATTGTCTAGTCTGGCAAAGTTCCTTTTCTCTATTTTAATAGCTGCAAAAGATAGTGTACTTTAGACTTATTCAGGCTGATTTTTATAGCACAATAAAATCATTTTACTTAGCTGATTGCTTAGATCATGTACAGCTTCTGCAAGTACAATATCCAAAGAAATTTCTACCACAGTACATGAAAGAAACATAGAGGTATACCAACATTCTCTCCTTTGTGCATGTTGCAAATGTAAACAACTTCACCTTACACCCACCACTCTCTCAGAACTTCATAATATCTGTAGAGCTGGTGTGCTGACTCACGACTGAAAGTGTATGGATTGAAAACCTACTATTGAACCAGCCTGGATCAGCTACTGTGGTGTGTCCATGGGTTAGACACCTTACTCCAATTGCCTCAGCACTAAATAACCTATATGTGTTGCTGTGCCATAAATCACCGAACGAAACCAAACCTACATCCAAGTGACTTTAATGTGCTGTCTTTCTTACTTTTGATGGTGATGTCATTAATAACTTTACTAAAGTTGCAGATAGTTTCAATGATTTCTATAGTATAGTGTTAAATATTGATAGGTACTTTGATTCTTTGTACTACCAGATATTGAATGTATGTAAAATTAAACTCTCTTTCAGATACTCAATATTACTGAGGATTATTCTAAACATGAAATTATAAATATATCTATTTCAAAAGCTGCTGACTTTGATGAATTGCCAGTGAAGTTCTTAAAACTGTTAATAGACAGTTGTTGAACTACTGAATTGTATATTTAATATGCCCATAGGCACAAATATTTCTGTGGGAGACTGGAAAAAAGTTACCCACCTTATGTATGGAGACAAATTGAGTGTCAATATTTACATACCTGTACCTGTTATTAACCAAATCTTAGAAAGATGTGCATTTTATGACTTGTTATAAAAAATAATTACCTCATTTCAGTTGGGTTCCATTCAAACTATTCTTCCAAAACAGCACTCACTGGTTTGATAGATCATTGGTTACAGAATACTGATAACTTGAAATTAACTGCAGTTTTCTTCTCAGATCTATGTAAAGCTTTTGATACTGTTAATCATAAAGTTTTACCACATAAATTATCCAATGTTGCAAAACCCTCATTGTGATGGTTTCATCCTATCTCATTAGTAGATTACAAGCTATTAGTTGGAGAGTAACTGACTTGGATTTTAGAGAAATTTCCATGATGGTATGACAGGGATCAATTCTAGTCTATCTTTTTATATTACAGTAAAACTTTGATTATCCGCCACCCTATTAACCATCAGTCTCTGTTAACCGTCAGGACATTGTACATCAAAATATTAAAAACAGATACATGTACATATGTAGATATTATGACTTTGTGATGACCTGGACTGTTGTATAGTATTTTTAATGTACATATTCTATTATCCGTCTGTTCCCATATCCGTCATGGTCTCAGTCTAGCACCCTGACGGATAATTGAAGTTCTACTGTATATATAAATGATTTTCCAAAAGTCCTTGAAACATTCTTCAGGACCCATTTATGTAGATGATATCTCATAATATGTAAGTAATAAAGACAGTAGCATTGTTAAGAGAAAACTCGGACGCGAGAGGTCGTGGGTTAGAACCCCGGCTGAGTCACACCAAAGACTTATAAAAATTGTACTGACAGCATGTAGAGGTTAGTGTTAGTACTGGTCAGCCTGGTGTCAGGACAATGTAACTGAGTGAGACATCATGCTACATGTCTACAGCATGATGCCCCAGTTCTAAACATCACTATAAACTGCCACACTACAGACATCATAGTGATATGACTGAAATTTGTTTAAAGCAACATTAAAAATCTAAATCACACACACACAGACACACACATTTACTATTTATCTTCTCATCACAATGAGCAGACAAATATATAGAACTGTACTCAGAAGTACAAAAATTAAAACTGTTCCGTGTGTCAAACTTTTAGGTATCTGTATCAATAATATTATATCCAGGTCCAACCACTCTGACACACTCTTGTTGATTTTTTTTTTTTCGAAAAATAGGAATTTTAGAAATGGTTAGATGTTTTTATGTGTGATGCATCTTTAATTATTATTGTGTACATGACTTTTGTCATGATTGAGGGTTGTGCCTACCTGATTTTTGTCATGATTCTAACAAGTAAATAAGATGTTTACTTTAATTTCAGTTAAATACCTGACCTTGTTTGCAAGTTAGTGTATTTTTCCATTAGAAATGATCCATTTTCCAAAACATTCTGTTGTATCATAGGTCTGGTGACAGCCTGTATAAACGAGGAATTTGGGTATACAATTATTCATTCCTTCATATCTGTCTTAGGGAATCTATGATCAGATTGTGTAGTGGCATTGTTGTGTTCAATATAATTTGAGAGAAATTATTTATTTAGATTATTCATTGGAAGTACAAAGGGCTCATTGAGTTTTTGGACTGAAATACTTCTTTGGGGGGCCCCGAGTGGCCGAGTGGTCTAAAGCGCTGATCGTTACGGATCACTGCCATCTCACCTCTGTCTGCGTGAGTTCGAGTCCAGGCTCGGCTAACGTGGGTACGTGAGAAAGCCTGCCAGTAGCTTCTCGTGGGTCGGTGGATCTTCCCGGGGTTTTCCAGGGTTCTTCCTCCACCATTAATACTGGCCGCCATGTATAGCCTATCTAGTGCTGAAAAATGGCGTTAAACCCTATAACAACAACAACAACAACTTCTTTGGGGTTATTGAAGACTCATTCAAAGACGTTCTGGATTATATCATTGTGATACATCAAGACATTCAAAACCAATGTAATTCATTTGGAACAGTCTATATTTTGGGACTTGTGATTAGGATTATCTGGGACTTACTTTCCAATACTGTAAGTGTCTTATGAATTTTCACTTTGTATTCGAGAGAAATAAATTGTTTGTAGAATTTTATTCAAATTGTAGGTTTCAGTTCCTTTCCATTATATAGTTTAAGAACATAGAGTCATAAGAGAAATTGAGGGCTCGACTGAGATCTGAATTTCTCTAAAACATTTCAGAGATATTAAAATTTATCTTTAAAAGAAGTAGATAAATATTTTCTCCACTCAGAGAAAATTGCTGAACACTTAAAACTGCCAAGAGACCATTGGGCATTGTTATTACAAAGTGTACTCATTGGCAAAGCTTGAGAAGTCTACACTTTACTGACAGTACAACAAAAAGTGCTAATTATGATGTGATTAAGGAATATTGAAGGGTTATGAGTTGGTGCCTGAAGTATATTAACAAAAGTTTATGAATTATAGAAAAGATACTTGACAAACTCTGCTGAATCTGCTTTTCATCATGTTTGCAAGTTATAAATAAGTTGCGCACCAATATTTGAGTTCATGGTTGTTTTCTTTTATTAGAAACTTAGAATGTTCTGGAAAAGAATTTATGATCCACATGTTGGTCATTTTATTGTGTCTTGGGTTTTTATATAAGGTTGAGGTTAACAA
>JAECUM010031750.1:0-17482 GCA_016617855.1 Megalonaias nervosa
ACAAAATCAGTTTTTATTTAGTACAGGGTATTTACGCAGTAACCAATATTTGAAGAATTTTTTAATAGGAGTCTGAATATGTAAACTGACGGGAGATAATGAACATATGCGTAAAGAATATTCGGTAACTTAATAAGGTGACCTTTCCTTTAAATAACCTTTTCCGGTACACAGCTGTTACGAGTCCAAGCTCCTAAAGTAACTAACGGAAAAGAGTGCAGACAACAAGCTTTGTAAAATTTAACAAATAATTTATTTCCTTAGAATACAAAGTGAAAAATGAGAAGAAAAAAAAGAACTTACGGTATTGCGAATTAAATCCAAAAATAATCCAAGAATTAAAGACACAAGTACTAGTAATAAAAAGTCCTGAATAAAACTCAGTTAAAGTCCCGAAGAGATCCAAAATCAAAGGCGATGACGTGTCTGTTATAGCCTACAAGGTCCTGATGTGTCAATAGTCTCTTGTTGAATCACAGAAATATTATTCCAGGCTTGAATTCAGTATAAATTCCAGTGAATGTCTTTATCCAAGAATTTTATCAGAGCACTTTTGTATTTCCAGAGAAAATAATCACTTTAATTCAATAATTTGAAGAAAATAAAATTTTGCCCAAACTGTTTACAACATAATACAACTTAAAGTGCTAGATGTTAAAGCAGAACTGGTAAAATCCTCACATTCACAAGATAATATAGTTCTCTGCTTGACCTCAAAGTCACAATTAGCATTTTCTAAAAGCAACCATTACCTAATGGAAAATAACCTTCTAGAATGATCTAATGAGCCTTGTTTATTTACAAGAAAATAGCCTATAAAATTCACTTGGGAATCTCCAAAACCCTGATCAACATATTTACTCCTTCTTTGTTTACCTGAATAATACTTCGGTTAATAAGCCCATGCACATAGAGAATAATGAAGCTATTATTAGTTGTTTACATAAATGAAATTAAAAAAAAAATAAAAAAATGTCGATCAGGTCAAGCAGAAATGAACTCAGTTTTGGACAAGGTCAGGTCCAGCAAACAAAGTTACATTACAGTAACATGTAATGAAATAAAAAATAATTAAAACTAACAGACAAACAATTAAATTAAATATACATAACAACAGCATAGAAGCGGAGAGCACTTACTGTAGTTAGTGTCGAAAGAGTTCATACAGGAAACTATATAATTTTGATAGCATTAGTTCAAATTAACCAATGCTTAATAAACCCACGAATTTTATTTTTTAAAACCACGAATTTTATTTTATAAAACCCCGAATTTTAATTTATAAAACCACGAATTTTATTTTCTTCGTAAAGTTTCTGAAAACTGTTTATTATCCTAATTTAGGCTAATTCCCTGTGCAACGAAAAACTGTAGATCCCAAAGGATCACAGCGACACCCTTACGAATCATCCCGATAAACAAGTGGACAATATAATTCAATAACTCGCGTAAAGGCAAACTGGACCGCTCCGGTGGCCTGGTGGTTAGAGCGTCCGCCTCGGATGCGGAAGGTCGTGGGTTCGATCCCCGGTCGAGTCATACCAAAGACTTACAAAAATGGTACTAACAGCTGCCTCGCTTGACGCTCAGCATTAAGAGGTTAGTGTTGGGACTGGTCGGCCTGGTGTCAGGATAATGTGACTGGGTGGGACATCATGCTACATGTCTGCGGCATGATGCCCCAGTGCTAGACATCACTATAAACTGCCACACTGCAGACATCGGAGCGATATGACTGAAAAATTGTTAAAGCTACGTTAAAAATCATAATCACATCACATCACAAAGGCAAACTGCATGATCATTACATTTGTAAACTTTATCTTGGGCTTAATCCTTAAATAATTGTGAACGCGTTATGTTTGCAAAAACAAGATTCGTTCCACGCCTTCTGCATGTGACCTCCGTGTGCATTGGATGTTTTTGACATAACTTGATTGTCAGTTAGTGTAAACTAGAGGTGCGCCGTATTACCGGCATACCGGTTTACCGTGGTATTTTTTTTTTTTCGGTGTTACGTATCACGGTACTTTGTTGTCTATTTCTTTTACTGCACTGGTACGTCCGTAGTTTCCGTCAGTAAGGAATACGGAAATTCCCGAATAATATTGTTACTAATTTAATTCTATTAAAAGCATGATTTTGTTTTACATAGACAAATATTTCAAAAACGTATTATTTTTCTTTACTCAACAGTTGTATTTGTCAATTTAATTTTGAATACTACAAATAATAATGTGGTGTCGATCTGTTTTAGTTTTACTAATAAAAATATTTCCCGCGTGCTGGCATCCCATTTAAAGTTTCCC
This sequence comes from Megalonaias nervosa, assembly GCA_016617855.1. Lineage (NCBI taxonomy): Eukaryota > Metazoa > Mollusca > Bivalvia > Unionida > Unionidae > Megalonaias > Megalonaias nervosa. The sequence goes on from JAECUM010031750.1 coordinate 2,310, forward strand.
CCGCCTATTATATCAATAGTTCAGCTAGTAAATTTAGTAAATTGCAAATCTTCAGTGTTGACATTGGGCAAATGTCTGCACAGTATTGTGTGTGTGTGTGTGTGTGTGTGTGTGTGTGTGTGTGTGTGTGTGTGTGTTGGCTATTGTGCACGCTTAATAGCTCACATTAGTTACAGTTTTTAGATTGCAACTTCAACCAGCATTTAACACAAATATAGCATTTCCATAGACTATAAGGTACAGCCCATTTAAGTTTTTAAAGGGGGAAAGCTGTGATTTTCTTTGAAACTGAGATGCTTCATTTTCTTTTATCTCAAGTTAATTTTTAAAAAAAAAATAATATAAGGCATATATTATGGTGTGAGTTTGTTATGAAGATCAGAGGAAGCTATATTTTTCCAGATCTTGACGGACGGAAATATTTTTAAAAATTTTCTGGCTACTGTCACAGAACAGCAAATTATTGGTTCCTAATATAATTTCGGTATACCGTGATAAATATCGCGCTCTGTTTAGAAATACCGAGGTATACCGAGGTAGAAAATGTTTCGTGAAAATAATGCTTACCTTGAGAAAAAAGAAAGAAAATATCCCAGCTGAAAAGAAAATTGCCCCCCCCCCCCATTACTTAGTAGTAGGTGAGTTTGTTATATACATATTACTAGTTATATATGTTGCAATCTAAAATCTGTGTTAAAGTGGGATAATTAAGCTTACCCTATCGTGGACACACCGTAACAAACATTGTGCTGACATTAGAGAATGTGGGGAGGTTGGTGAATTGATTTGATTGTTTTGATTGACGGATTGTACCTTCTTACAAGGTGTCCGCTTTATTGGGTTATCGTTATCTAGAGGGTGATCGCCCTCGGTGTTGTTGCCCGGATCGAGTAAATATTAATTTAAAGTGTGAAACTGATAGGTGGAATAAATATAGATCTGAGCAGATATATAAAACAGAATGACACGAGCCCCCGTACATGAAAGATAACAATGTAATCAATTACATAAACAACCGTGATAATGCATTACATTAGGAAGATACACATCTTTTTGAAATAAATCATTCACCGAATCTCAAACATAAATATACTTATATAAATAGCCGATCTGTTTTAAAGGATAGAATTGGTTCATCATAGAATCGAGTGAACAATCGAAGTCATTGCCTTGTACAACTTCATAACCTGCTTATTTCCGGTTCATTCCAACTTCACTGTGACTGTTCTTCTTGGTCCTTTCCAATTTTTTCTTCTTCTCCAAACTCTCTATTGTCTTATTTAGCGTAACCAATCCGGATTAAATATATCTACCGCCTTTTATAACTAGGCACCAAAATTGCGGTCAGCCTGACCTCTAGATTTCCAAATAACTGATTCTGGAAAATATCACCTCTGACATTTTCGATATAAAGATCGAAGTTAACCCTTTCCTTCCAGTCTGTCCGACTGTTAAATAAATGAAGGCTTAATTAAGAATCACTCCCTCTCGCGACAGACATTAAAAATCCTTGCAGTATTGCGATTTAAACACTCACCTGTCCCCATAAATCTAATTAATCGTTCACCTGCCCAAATTAATGTGCTCTATATAGATCGACAGAAATTTGCACCCTTACAGAGAACTTGTTGATAAAAATAGGAAGAGTTGCCATTGAACCCTACAAATTGCTCGCTACATTACTGATATAATGAAACTGAGTGTGTTGCCAACATATGGGCCAGATATTTATAAAGTAAACAAGAGCAAGTAAACAGCCAGGAAATATAAAACAGACTGAACAAAACGAGAAAATATTTAGTGGAGTTAAGAAATTGCATAAAATTTAAACAGTAACAAGTGTTCTTTTATAATTCCTGAGACAATTCGCGGTCTTACAAATAAATGCGTGAATTTAACAAATTAACATATGCATGCAAATAACTAAAAGAAAACGACTCCTTTTTAAATCGGAATTTTTTGAAAAAGTTGCACTTGGCCCTAATATCTTTCACATTATATTAGTATTATTTAAAATTAATTTGTGACAAATATAACTGTTTTGTAAATAAGAATAATGTTTAGCAGCGAGTTTTTAATGAGAAATGAAAACACGCTCTTAATATAAATAAGTTCGTAGCAAGATTACTCAGGAATTTCCTTACATTCCTTACTGTCCGAAACTATTGACTTACCGGTACAGTGAAAACGTGCCGTGGTACGATCCAGCGGTAAAAATTACAACGGTAAACTGGTATAAAGGTAATATTGCGTACCTTTATCCTAAATGATATCAATTTGACACATTCATAATAGCTCACAATTTCTGCTACATTTTTTCCTTTGTAACCTTCTTTAAATTGATCGAAAATTGGAACTTAAACTCCTGACGCTGCGTCATTGAACCTAACAAAGCAAACCGACGTCACGCTAGCTTAGTGATAAGGAACACTTGGATAATTAATAGGTCGCTGATTTCCTTAGAGAAAATTTGATATCATGCGTGAACGTCACAATCGATGACCTATCGTAGTATTATATGCGAACATATGGTAGATTAGGATGGACATTTAGATGCCCGATTGTAATGTTAAATGCAGTATTCACTAAAGCACCGACGGCAATAGTGAGCGTAATTTAGACCATTGAAATCTGCCATAAGTTTGAAGAAAAATCGATTATTAACCCATAAAACAATGCTGGTAGATGCTCCCGTATATAAAATTCAGCCTTGATCAAGAGCTGCCAGAAGAGATTTCAACAGTTAAAGTGTCATTGTTTCCTTTCAGTCAGTGCCTTTGGTGAATTTCTGCTTATTTAATAGGCATCTCCATTGTCTATCTGACAAAGTTCTTAACCTTTTAGGCGGTGACACAGATTAGGTTTGAGGCGTTAGCCTCGCGACCCATTGTTCAAGTGTGAAGTAAATTTTAATATTTTATTAATATGCTATTTGTACAAATGTACAAAATACTAAAAGAAGATCACAACAGTAAGTAATGATATATTAATATGAAACTTGACTTTGAAAAAGTTTTATAAGTTCTTCAAACCGAGGTCTTGTTTTGGAAAGACTGCATATTAAGTTATACTCTGGTTGTGGTCGGTTTCGAAACTTAGTTTTTGTGATAGTAAATGCTGATAAACCTTACTCTCACAAGTATGTTGTAGCGAATAGCATTATTAGCTTCACAGCTTCATTTCCCTGAACTGGGCTTTCCTTTCTCACCTTGATCCAGAGCGCACTCAGCGATTCCGTTTTCGTTTTAAATTGTAGGGAAGTGTCTCGTTTTTTATCTCGAAAAGCTGTTCCTGAAGCTTAGCAGTGCTTGAAATTTCATCAGGCAAATCGTCTACGTCAACATCAAATGGGTTGCGCATGCATCTGTAATTTGTCACATACTCTGGAATGTAGTGGTTTAATTCTAGTATCAGTTTTGCTAAATGTTCCACAATGAAGTTCTTTACTTCGGTGAATTGAATATCTTCCTCTTTCCAGAAGTCAGTTTAATTTTGGGACAGAATGAATCTTCCATTCCTCTATTTTCCTCTTCGACAAATTCAGCTTTCCTTTGAAAACGGTCAGCTTCTCTGTTAGTCCAACCAGCATCTTACCACAGCGTTGCATTGAAATATTTAGGAGTTGATTTCGGAAAATATTTATCCGACAGATAAATTACTTGTAGCATCTACTTCGGATCACAGAGCCATGGAGCCAGGGGATTATTTTCTTAAACAAAAACATTTCTACATCATTGGGTAATGCAACAACTCGTTGAAAGACCTTACATCGAGTGAACCACCTGACTTCAGAGTGATACAGTAAGTGCAGGTACGTGTGGCCAAAATCAGAACACATCTGGCTAAAGATCCTGCTATTGAGAGACCTTGCTTTGACGAAATTCACAACCTGAATGACCTCTTTCACCACAATCTCCAACTCCAGCGGCATTATCTGGAAAGCAAGGTTCTCCTAATGGAGATGGCATTGAAAATGTTCACATGCTGATTGACTTCTGTCATTGTGGCACAAAACCTTGGCGTGCTCCGAACAGTGCTAGTGCACCATCAGTGCACACACTGAAAATCAATCTTGATTAAAAAACGAATCTACTATTTTAAAATTATCTTTCGCGGTTTTGGTTGTAGCAATAACTTTTAGACCTGGATAGCGCAATATGCTATGAGTTTGGGAATTCGTCATTCACACCAATTGCTGCACCAGCTGAAAACTAAATTGCCTGCTCGTCTTTATAGCTGTACTGAACTTGCTGTTTGATCTCTTTCGACATGATATAAATACGTATACAAATTGTTTCATTCTACAATGGATCTGTTCAATTTTCTTGTTATTTTCTTGGCATCATCATCCCCGCAGATGATACGAACAATGTCGACAGCTGCTGGTTTCACCATATCATCGCAAATAGTATGTGATTTCTTCTGCATTGCAATCCGCCAAGCAACGTAATAAGAAACCAGTGTGGCTTGTTACACATAATATACAACGCTGTTGGTTGGAGCATATAGTCGCTGTCGTTTGATTTGTTGTTCTTTACTTTCAGAGAACCGCCTGCGAAAGCGCCGTTCCCTTCAAGGTGTATTTTAGGTTTATTCTGCTTTAATGACTCACTGCTTAGTGCTTCGCCACAGATGGTACATTGTGGCTTGACTACTCCACGCTCAGTGATCTAAGTAAATCCTAGGTCTAAAAGTACTTTTTGTACTGATGTTTTTACAATGTTCTGCGGACGTTATACGAGTCTAAAATATAAATACAGTTAACATATTCACTATTTACAGTACATTTTCAGTCTAATGCATTCACAAGGGTAGCAAGAAAACGTCTTCCAAAATGTACCTACTGACAGTCGCAAAGCTGCGTAATCACGCCAATAATCCGCTGAACTGACAAACACACAAATCGCAGAATATTCTGGACAAGGTCACTGACCTCAGCTGGAACTGTGAGAGATTGCTTTCAGAGCGTGAGAGCACTTTCTTGAAAGTAGAAGAAAGCTCGCCTTTGATGCTGCCCGCTATGCTGGGTCAACGCACACTAAGCATCTTTGCGAGACATTTCCTTCCATCTATCAAATGCTAACAAACCAAATGGGTATGAAATTTCAAATTATTAAGGTTGATCTCGGCGACTAACTCAAAACAGCATGGGGACCCAGTTTTGGGTTGCGACCCTTGATTTAAGAACCACTGGTCTATAAGTTATCTGGACGATAAACACTTTCTTAACATGGTAAGTCTGCATGTCTTTTTCATGTGTGAGCTGAAGTAATTACACGAGCGGTAGAATATATCCATGTGATGCATGTTTCAAGTTTAATCAAACCATCAGTCCTACACATGCAACATCGACCTTTTTAACGTGAACATGTTTACATTAATACCATGGCTATTTCACATCCCTCAGGTTGGTCACGTTGCTATGGAAATCGGGGCAAGTAAAACGTCCCTTTGCCTGCATTTTCCCCACATCATTAATTTTACTTCGTTTCCATTATTATATCACATTTATACGGTACAATTCATTTTAAACAACAGCGTCTCTACTATGATAAATGGTAGGCCTATGACTTGAAGGTCGTGGGTGGTCACGTTTCCATGGAGACCGGGTATATTGGAATACCCACAAGTTAAATATTCTGTTTCATTTACGCTATGATTTCATGCATTACCATCAACATTCATTTAGAGTTTTCGGTACGTAATACTAAAATCAAAATAATTAAATACACCGTATATTAGTGTTGCCTACCTACTTTTCAGCAAAAAGACAGCACAAGAAATCTTGCCTCTATCAATATGCTCATTCAGTTAAACCGTGCCAACAATTTATATTTCTCATCTCACATGTACATTGTGGCGATTAAAACTAGTTTTGTCTCAAAACTGTGTTCACAGACTCACTGTTCACTGTGATAGACTGTAATCATAAACAAAATGTACGTGTTTAATCTACCACAACAAACGCTTTGTTTGGGCGCTACCATATGTTCAGTGGAATGCATCTGTGAAGTATAAATTCATCGAACACTCTTATACACTAAAGCTTTCAGTTTGCCTATCACAAACAGTGTTATGATGGAGTTAGAACTATTTAATTCATGTGTCCCGTTGCTCATCCCAAAGACTAGACAGAATCAGTATATCATCTGCGGAAATAATCGAAATGTATTTATAGCGCAAGGGATTCACTTTTTCTTATTGACATTGAAATGTCCTCGGCACACTGTGCACGCTAAAATGCAACGCAATACAATTTCACCTGCAGATAAGAAAACCTCCCGTACAGTTGAAAACGCCAGTCTACAGCAAATTGTAAATTTTAGTTTATTCGTGACAACACTACTCTACTGAGTGGACTAATTAAGACAAATCTTTATAGTACAGTTGCCATTTGTGTGAAATGAAGTTTTATTATACCTTAAACAAGTATGAAATTAAACATTTTCCTATCAACTGAGAAAATGTTTCACACTAATTAATTACGTTTACATTTTGTGTGACCGTTTTGTTTTTAAATTTTTGTCCAAGACAATAGTCGCAACAACTACAAAATAAACAAAAATACATACGTGATTGACTTGTATCCATATTCTTCTGAGATCGCTACTGCGTTGATATAAAATACTAAAATACTCAGTGTAGGTTATGTGTGTCACTGTTACTCGTAGAATTAAACAACTCGTCTCCAATTCTCTGTCTCACACTGACCCACATACTGTAGTTGAGCATGTAAAATTATCCGTCTTGATTATCGAGTGTGTGTACTTGTTTAAACTTGAGTTTATTTGTTCTGCATATGGTCCGGTCACTTAGTTCAGATACAGGAGCACTTTATCTAGAGTTCGAATGTACTGGTTTAAGTCATTAAACATAATTTATTATATTTCCAGTTCGTACTATGGAGGTGTTAGGCGCAGGTGTGGTATTGTAACAAAATGAAGGAGAATGCAAGGCATTTGAAAAGGTTAATGGCTCACTGGCCATTATGTACTTCTGAGAGAGGGACGTATGTAAGGTAAAGTTGTTTGTATTTGAAACATGCACAGTGGAGAAAATGTTGGCATACCTCTATCCTACTTTGATGTAATGTGGCTGACATTTCTTTGGATATTGTTCTTACGGAAATTGTACATGATCTAAGTACACTACTAGCTAAAATGGATGCTCTCTTGTGCTAAAAGAATCAACCTGAATTAGTCTAAAGTAAACATCTTAAGCACCTATTAAAATAGGAAAAATTAATTTTGCCCAACTAGACAATACCAGCTTATGAAAGTGCAATGGATGAATTACCAAATATGTAAAATGTAAAAAGAGTTATTGGCTCTTTTCATAACAATTTACCTCTGAAGGCTAATCCGTATATTCTATATCCCATATTACACCCATCAATCATACACTGAAATAATGGGAATTAAAGGTTCTTTGAACAAAACCTAAGATGTACAAGGTCTTTTTAAATAGCCGGTATAACCAGTGAGGAAACTCGGGTAAATTCTTTTTCTTTAAAACTTTAAAACTATGCAAAATACGAAAATGTAGAGCGCGACTTTTATCCAACCATTGAGGAAACCTTAACCTTGATTCTAATCCCTCGCTTCTCAGAACCTATTCAAAAGCGCGTAATTCAAGAAACTGTGGACAATTTCGGGGTTGGTACATTAGATGAAATTCACAATTAAACCGAGAACCTGGTAACAGACGGGATTTCCAGCGGGGTCATCTTTCTCATCTGATTATTCCAAATATTATAATATTGAAGACCTGATGCATTATTTTATTATTTGGTATTTCCTAAAGTCTGGTTACTGCAACATATTTAGCTATCAATTTCAATGAAACCAGGAGCGTTGATTTATATTACATTTGTATCCCTCTACATTTAGGAAGGACATTAAATTATCACAGGTTAATGTTGTAATTGTATGTGCTAGTGCACCACTTTTCTTTTCTAACAATGCAATGTAGTGAGTAGGGTTTTGATATCTGAACGTCATTTCCATCGGCATAATATAATGCAAGTGCTAAAAGTAACCTTAAAAACCAAAATCAAACAACCAGTCGTCTGTGTATTTGTCCGTACGAGTACGGAACAACCGCTCCACTCAGAGAATTACAGTTCTTTGATTTATATGATATATATTGTTTCAACGATTTCCTAAATCTTATCACTTTCTCGTTGCTTTTTTATTTAGAGTCTGGGTCAAAACCTCGTTCACAGGATTCACGGGGCCGCAGGTGGTCAAGTAGTATAAAGCACGCGCCTTTACCGATCACTGCCATCTCATCTCTGTTTGCGTGGGTTCGAGTCTCAGGCTGGACCATATAATTATGTGAGAAAGCTTGCCAGTAACTTCCCGTGGGTCGATGATTCTTACTGGGGTTCTACTGGCCGCCATGTATAGTCTATCATGTGTTCATAAATGGCGTTATGCCCACAACAACACGACGGCCGCATATGCAATCATGAAATTATGCATGCGTATTTATATGAGTATGTAGACCTATGTGTGCACACACAAGCGTGCAAGCGCGCGCATGTGTGTATGAGAGTGGCATGCCAGTACAGGAACATTGGCAGTCCACTTTTTAGATAGGTGAAAAATTTGGTCAATTGTTTTTTGGATTTTGTTGGAGGGGGTTGTTGTTCTGGTGTTTATTGAAAGTTAAGTATTTACAGGGAACTAAATCATTTTTAAAACAAAAATAGTCATCCCAGAATGTTAAAAATGTGAAAAATTATATTTCCCATCCCAATCCATCCCCTGTTTACAGTAACGCAGTATTTTAAACATTTCTTTTAAACATGCGTCCGGATCACTAAATCGATAAGCCCTCAAAAGATATTTCTACACGTGACTGTGAAATGAGAACGAAAGCACAAGCGGTGAAGATCGTGATGTTTGTTCTGGCCTAGCGGAACAACATTTGTAAAAACAAAAATATTTGTCACATATTAAACTATCCTGGAAGATAACAAGATTGATGCAATTACAAACGACAGTGCTATTTCGGTCAAGCCTCCACATGTATGTAGCCTTGACTGGATCAAGAAAACAGTACAGCACGATAACAAACATAATACAGGGTGAACATTGTGAATGAAAGCTTAGTCGATGCTTTTCCATCCTATCTTGTGCGTGTTGTATGTACTTTAAAACGTGTATATTACAAAAGGTATAGCTGGCAGAAGCATATGGGGCCTAAATATAATCATATAATGGACCGAAAATGTGAGTGTCTGAAACTTTCGCAAGGTAAGTGGAATGGTTGAAATACACATTATAATTGTATGAAAGTGTCCAGGAACACTGTTTACATCTTTTTTCAGGAATCGATACTAAAGATTCTTTTAGCTTTCCATGTTAGATATATAATGTTACTTACTAAAATTCCATCGCAGCACACATTTTGAGTACAATCGATAGCTACGAAATTATATCACTTTTGATCTTTTCTTAATATGCTTACAATTTACTGTTAAATGTTCTTTTCTCTTTTCTAGCTATTAGTATGTTGCGATATGCCCTCAAATATGACACTTGGGGCATAAGGGAAATCAAAGTTAGGTCGCCATTTTAAACTGTGTTACTTGCAGTACAATGGAAATTTTATGTTAACAAGTCCATAGGTTTAACACTATGGGTAGAAAATGAATGGTGATTTTAAAAAGGTCCATAAGTTAACAGTGATGAGGCCATATGGCCTCAAAGGGAATAGATCAGTGGGGCTATACAATGATTTCAAAGATGGTCATATGGCCTTAAGTGAAAATTCGCATGAGATTTTCCCTTTTTATCTAATAATTCTATTTTTAAAAAATGGCTGTATGGGCTTTGAGGTGAATTCCGTGAAATTATGTCCATACGTTTACCAATAAGTTGGCTTTATGACCTTAATAAGAAATTAAACCTTAGACCTTAAAAATGATTTTTAAAATGGTGCCATGGCCTGTTGTTGTTGTTGTTGTAGGGTTTAACGACTTTATTCAGCACAAAATAGGCTATACATCGAAGCCAGTGTAAATGGTGGAAGAAGAACCCGGGAAAACCCCAGAAAGAACCATCGACCCACGAGAACCCATGCCTGTACGGAAAATGTAATGTTAAAAAGAGCCATAAATTTAACGTTAATGTGGTCCTATGGCCTCAACAGGAATTTAGCAATGAGGTTTCAAAAATGACAAAGTGGGTACAAGGGGAAAGATAATTTTAAATTAGCATTAGATTTACCTTTGTATAGTTTGAGGTACAAAAATGATATTATGCCTACAAGGGGAATGATAATGTTAAAACTGCATTGTCTTGCCAACACCTACACCAACTAATCATCGAAAAGAGTATGAGTGCTTACACATATACGCAAACATGCTATAAACGAGCAAAAGGTTTGTAATGTTAAAACTACACTTACTAACCCACACGCTGTTAACTGACTAGCACCAACTCATCTACTGAGCAACACCTACACTTACCAACCAACGATAAAAGTTGGTGTATTACATATATGCATAAACATACTATTAACATTGAAAAGGGAAGAAATATTCACACATGTACCTACTAACCAATACCCCACCTGACTGACCAGCTCCCACACATACTAACCATTATGCCGTTTGACTGACCATCATCCAGTCATATACCCACCAGCACCCATACCTACAAACCAACACGCCGTTTTGACGCTAAAACACCCACTCATCTACATACCAACATATATATACTTACAAACCAAGATGCCGTCTGACTGACCGGCACCAACTCATCTACTTAAATGCACCAACACACAGTCTGGGTTGACCAACTCCTGCACTTAATAACCAACACGTCATTTGCTCTGACCATTACCTACTGATCTACAAACACCTATACTACTAACCAAGACGTCGTATGACTAACCAGCACCCACTCATGTACTGACCAACACAAACATATACTAACCAGTACCAACATACACTAACAAGCACCCACATATACTGACCAACCAATGCGCCAATGAAGTGACTGATACCTGCACTTACTAGTCAATACTACATTGTAACGATCAGCACCCAGAGCTATTAACCAGTACACCGCTTCAAGGACCATCATCAATTCATCTACTGACCTGCATCAACAACTACTAACCAATACGCTTTTTGACTGAACAATAACAACACTTGCTGACCAGCACGCCGTTTGATTAAACATCATCCATTAATCTGCTGACCAAAACATGATAGGATGTAAAAGGTGGTGATGACATAGGAGTTAAGTCTTTGTAAACAAAACTAAATCCCCTTACTGCTTTTATCTAACTTACCTAGCATCTCCTTCTAAATAAAACTACTATCCCTACAAACCTTGCAGTGAAGTGAATAAATTTTGGAGCGTTAGCACACTTTACGCACAAACTTACTTATATATTATTAAACATGGAATTAAAAAGTCCATAATATTTCAGAACCCATCCGTCACTTTCCGGACCAGACAGATCTCTTAGAAAAGCGATACTGCTCACCATTGACAAATCAAAGAAAACTAACTATTCCATTTTAAAATTTGCGCGCGTGTGTATTTGACTATCTTATCAATATTAAAAACAAAATTCAAGACACAGATACACACACTCTCTTGAATAAGAAGAACAATGAAATTTAAAAACACATAAAAAAGACTATTTTGTCTTCTTTTACTTTCTTGCCTGACTGAATCTCTTCATTAGAATGGGTTCTTCTGCTGTTTCTTCTGCTTGACTTGCTTTGAATTTCCTTGCTGGAATCGAGTCTTCTTCTGTTTCATTTGCTTCTGAATTCACCTAGTTTTCTCCTTCGTCACTTTCTTGGGACACTGTGAAGACCAATTTTCTCTTTCTTTACAATGACGAAAGGCATCTTTATGTTTTATAATCTGTCTTGGAGGTCCCTTTCTCTGACTCTTGTACATTCTGTAGCCCAATATACTTTATCTTCACAGGCATAACATGTATCATCACTTTTACCTTGAGAGGGTTAGTCTGGAGTTTCTCCAGATGTAAATCTCTTTCCGGAAATGTGATCTTTTGTGACTCTTTCATTTTTACACGTACGTGTGTGTGTGTGTGTGTGTGTGTGTGTGTGTGTGTGTGTGTGTGTGTGTGTGTGTGTGTGTGTGTGTGTGAGAGAGAGAGAGAGAGAGAGAGAGAGAGAGAGAGAGAGATCCTCGGCAAATCAAACTTGATAAGTCTGCCGACATGAACCGATTATACCGTTCAAAGTAGAAACCTGAAACAAGTCGATGACGACGTTTTGTCTCACCTTATACTATGAACGATTTTGGCGAGAAGTCCACTAGCGATTTTGAAGAGGAAACGATAGATCCAAATCCTATCCCCTCCTCCTTCGCCACAAGACTGTCAGAACACCAAGTTTGTCACAATAAAAATGAAAGTCGTTCAGTAGCCCCTGATGAAATTTTTGTCGCATTCATACGAGTCGCAAAGTAACTTTCAGCAAAATGTGAACCAGTGCTTACACTCACATGATGGAATTAAAACGGTTCAAGTCGCTACATTTATTTCACGGATAGTGGAGTCCATCTTTGTTTCAGCTAAAACGAACACGTGGAGCCAAATTTACAGGCAGGTGTCTTTATTGTTTTAGCGATAAAATACATTTAAAGAAGCAAATAAACTACTTAATCAATTCCCAACGGATAACTCACTCTCAGCGACTCTAGCAAATAATTTATAGTAGTAATAATAGATTCAAATCAATACTTTTGCCAGCATTTACTTTTGGTTCGAAAACGAGGGCTGAAGTAGTCACATAAAGAAACAAAATGAGGCTTATTTTGAGGGATTTGCAATATTTGTGAATTATTTAAATTCTTCTGTTCTCAAAGTATACGTTTACAACATTTCACCTTTAAACATTTGAAACGAAAGCCAATCTTTCTCGAGTTTATAGAAAACTTGTTCTTGCTTTACCACGTTTTTCTTACTTCTGCTCATACCGATTTCTTATTTTTTAACTGTGGTTAAAGTTTGCTTTTTATAAGACTTGTGCTCCCCGTCTCTCCGTCTCTCTCTGTCTGTCAGTCCCTCTCTCAGAGAAAAATAAATCTTGGTTGTGCAATATGTTGTCGAAATTGTAACATTTTTCCTGTCAACGTACCATAAATTGAGGTTTGCAAATCTACTGTTTACAAATATCAATGCGTGGGCAAATAATGCATTGGAAAGCGTACAAAGTCGAACAAAGACTACGAGCTGAAATGATGTTTTGTAAGACTTTGAAAAATATATCCACTCTACCTCTCTGTCTCTCTTGGTTGCGACTGCTATCGCAACGAAATTCAATAGTGCGCTCATGAGTGAAAGCCATCGGATATTTCATAGGGTTTAGAAATCGATCTCTGAAGGTCGATACACATCTGATTAATTACAATGGTTCCATAGGGAAACATTATTGAAGTTTGTTAGAGGGCTCTCACTGACGACAAAACAAAGTGTGAAGTGATAAATCCTTTCACACCTTTTGCTACAATTTTTTAAAACAAATTTGTTCTTCAGTGAAGAAATTAATATTAGTTTATCTTGAGAAAGAAACGATTATCAACAAGCCTGTGAACATCAAATGTAGCAAAAGTAGTATAGTATATAACTATTGTGTCAAAAATGTTACTGGCGCAATGTTGAATTAATATTACGGTCGCCGGCTTGAAAATGTAACACTATGTAGTCCAGTAGAATTTAATGTTAAGCCTCCCGTTTGTTGTCAAATGTTTCTCAGTTTCAAGGATATTAGCGTTACGGTTGTCTTCTTGTAAGGTGATCGATAAACGGACAAAAACTTCATGCGAAAGTGTGAAAGGGTTGTAGTGTATATGATGGTGATTAAGCCTTAAAAACCAGCACTCTGGTTTGTATTATCCAACCCCAGAATGAAAGGTCAGATTACTTTTCAAGTATGTTGCAAAATATCCAATGTCAGTTTGATCCACTTTGTTGTCAACATATTGTTTTTCGTCGTGCTGCCGTATATTTAATACGCTTAATAACCTGCAACCTATTGTCGATAAATATTTGCGGAAAGTGTTTGCAAAATAAAGTCAGTTTTGTTCTTCACTTACTGTTTTGTGAATAGATCCTTTGCTATACTGTCTAGCAAGGTCCTCAGTTATCGTAAGCTAAGTGTTTCGTGTACTTGAAAAGTTGCTGCAACATATATTGATGATGGTGATGATGATGATGATGATGGTTATGATGATGATGACGACGACGATGATAATAAGTGGTAGTAGTAGTAGTAGCAACAGTAGTAGTTGTAGTAGTAGTAGTAAATTTAATGGAGACAAATACTTCAACTGCATGCAAAAATACCAAATCACGTTTATTAAAATATTGTTTAGAAAATTCAAATAAAAACAATTAGACATATTTGATGCAGAATCTTTGAAACAGCCTTTATACTCCCATCAACATTTTAAGCGTTCACATTTTGCAATGTATTTCTTTTCGAATCGAAGAGATGGCTGACATGTAACTAAAATATAAAATGTTCAAGCAGTGCTGAATGGCTCGAGTCTTTTGCCCATCGTAATTTGTCTGGAGAATCTCAGCATAAATCGTGTCAATGTGTTTGAAAAAGTGGTGTTCACTAAATTTACTAAACCTTCTATTCAGTTTTCATTCTTTCCCGATCTGTCTAATTTGGCTGAAGTTTGTAATGAGTTGTGGGTTATCCATTAATAAACACATAATTGATCTTTCGCTCTGTTAAAATGAAAATATGTAATATATATTTGCCTATGCTTGCATACTTTATTTGAATCCTATTAGATTACTCTTCAATAAATAACTGGGTATTAAAGTGCGCTAGAAGCTAACGGAGCTGTGAAATGAGAATTTTACAGCGTAAACGGGAACTCGGTCTTTCGACTGATAAAAAATAAATCTTTGAGTCGAGTGGGTATTTTTGTGTGTGGTACTATGTGTGAAAAATAAGGACCAAAAATGGGGACCTACTCAGGTACGATTATTTCAAGGCTTTTATTATCAAATAAGTTTGTGGCAGTCCATTTCTGCCGCTATTACTAAACGGGAACGTCCCCATTTCAAGGTGTGTCCCCATTATTTTGGTATGTATTCTTAGCGAAGTTTCCGTTTCGCACTCTTACACACACACACACACACACACACACACACAC
>JAECUM010031752.1:0-26950 GCA_016617855.1 Megalonaias nervosa
AGCCCCTTCTCCTCTCTCTTTCTCTTCCACTGTGATGGTCAATCAGCAAAAACCTTAGGTCTATTTTACTTAATCCATCTCACTCTCCGTCAATGTCTGTGTATTACTGCTTGAATCTGTGACGGGTAAAATGAGAGATTAATCAACTGACATATGCCAATCAGTCAGACGTTTCACAACAGGAATTATCTACACTCTCAATCAAAAGTTTCATACTGAGCCAAACATACGATCTATCTTCTGACATACATGACCTGTAATAGTATCTTAGCAAGTTGATATTTAGCATACGTCATACATAATACGGGCACGTAAGGAACGATCCAGGTGACATGTGAACTTATGACTGCCAATACGAGTATTTTCATGTACCTAACCTAAAAGGATAGGAATCTCTGTCTTGTTTACACATGACAAAACCAGTTTTCTCAATGTGTCTAATGACACTGAAAAGATGAATTTCGTCGATAATAATGACAGTATAAAATTGAAAAAAAAATGAATAATAACAATCACAAGATTTTGTTCTGCAGCAGTGGAGAGACCCAACCGAAAAATGAGGAGGGCACACTCATGTTCAATTGCCTGAAAACAAACAATGAGTTTGTATATTATTATTCACGAACATGTATTATAATATAATGAAAGCTAATATGATCAGATTTATGTATTGGCAGAATTTTCGCTGGGAACACGCTTCAATTCTGCCATTGGGTTGGACAGTGTTATCTATGTTCGGGTGGCGCCATTATTTTGATTAAAGTACAATACAGCCTTGCTTGCTTTTTGAAAGAGGTTATATGATTATCACTGGGATTCATCATAGTTCAACAAAGAATAAGCAATTATTAATAACTGGAGAGAAAAAGCGCAATCTCTTTGCCCCGTATTGTTTGCAGACTTTAAGGATACCAGGTTCGTAGCTGATTGATACCTGTTGAGTTTCACAAACCACACCCTGCATGCTGCCTCAGCAGGTATAAACATACCAACTTATACAAACTCACGTGAGTATCATGTCAGACCTCCAACTAGCCTCAACTAAAATAACGCAGTGATCTCATACAGTCTTTACATAAATACACCACATGAGTCTAAACTAGTTTCGTCTTTCTCAAATTCACCACATTAAAACTTTTTATTAATACTGTTTAGAAGGCAACACCAGAACACCAGTCACTCCCACGTTGTAAATAATAAAATATATGACCTGGACAATTTACTTTGCTTTAAAAGAAAAATACCACGCTTTAGACATGAGCAGAGAATGCGCTTGTCTGAATGTTTTATAGATCTTTTGTAACTTAAATTCAATGATTACCTGTGCGGTGGCATATATATATATATATATATATATATATATATATATATATATATATATATATATATATATATATATATATATACTATATATATATACTCATATATATATATATATATATATATATATATATTGTTACGAGTCCATGAGTCTATGCTCTTAAAGTAAGTTACAAAAATGGGTGAAGACAACAAGATTTGTAAAATTTAGCAAATAATTTATTTCCTTAGGGTACAAAGTGAAAAATATGAGAAAAAAAACTTACGATACTGCGAGTGAAATCCAAACATAATCGAAGAATTAAAGACAAGTCCTGGTAATAAATAGTCCTCAGTAAAACTCAGTTCAAATCCCGAAGAGAATTAAAATTGAAGGTGATGACGTGTCTGTTATGGCCTGCGAAGTGCCGATGTGTCTTGTTGAATCACAGAAATATTATTCCAGGTTTAAATTTAGTATCAATTCCAATGAATATCCTAATCCAAGAATTTTATCAGAGCACATCATTAATACCACAGAAAATAATCACCTGAATTCAATAATTTGAAGACAATACAATTCAGCCCAAACTGATCCATAATGCAACTTAAAGTGCTAGATGTTAAAGCACAACAGGTACAATCCTCACAGTCACAAGATAATATAATTCTCTACTTGACCTCAGCTCAAAAATTAGCTGTTTCTAAAAACAACCATTACCTAATGGAAAATCCTTTTAGGTGAAGGACTCGCTCATTGTTTCATTTTTTTTTCTTTATAATAGCTACACAGTACTTTCTATTTTCTTCCTGGCATGAGTAAGACTCACTCTTTGAAAAAAGGAAATCTCCATCTCATTTGCTTCTTGTAGTGGACTTGAGACACAATGTTTTGTTTCATGTTCTGTAAGGGTAAATATTCAAAGTATGTGAAAAATATTTTCTTTAATCGTAGTAGGTGAAGGTCCAAAACGTGATGATGATCATTATATTTCGATGTTGTTTGTGCTAGTAACAGCAATATGAACCATTTGTAGTAGTGGTGGTGTTAGTGTTAATAGCAGTAACACCAGTGTAAGAAGTGGTATGATTATTTGATTTTTAACACAACGAGCACCACCAGCATGATCATGAATATTAATATTCCTTTTATTTTTGTTATTTGTGTTAAAGCTTGACTTGTACTAGTTTTATCTACTTTCATCAACCGTACTGAACACACGGACTCATTCTAAGTGAACATTGAGCATATGCAGAGAACGGTCAGGTGGATACCCAGCAGAAGTACAATGACCAATTTTAGAAACTTTAACTGAGTATTAATCAGAAAAAAAACAGTAACAAGCAATATATCTGATAATGGGTCTAAGAATGTAGCGGATAGCAAAATGTCTTGATGTATTACACGCATATAGTTTTCCTTATAGAAGCTAATCTTTTACTTCCGCATTAAAGAGTACAGGCCTATGGCTGACATTGGATGTCAGCAAACAATAATTTGAAAAATTAAATTAATTCAAGCGTCATAGTGGTTATGAAACCAAAACTTTCGATGCGATCTGTAATAGTTTTGCTTTCAATTCAGTACAAAACGCGATTGAAGACGAAACAATAGTAATTACATTTATGGAATACATATGTTACGATTTTGTTCTCCTCTTCTGTCCATCAACTTAAACTGATCATAACCTATACGATTTTGAATTTCAAGCCGCCCATCTTAATTATGTCAAATTATGATTTATAAAGATTTGTCTCTAACTCACCATTAGTTGACTATTTAGGGTAGACTATTACAAAGGATAAACATAAACCACATCAGACGTATATGAACCTTAATCTAAATGTCAAATGGCAAAAACCTGACATGGTCATTTTGTCATTCAAATTCTGAGTTTATTTCAATTACGAAATTCACTTTCTTTTCATGTTACCCATGTACAATATGCAGTTTCCTAGTTCAAAAGTTCAAAAGCATCCGCCTTCTAAAGCAAGCATTACGTTAACTTTTTAATTGATACGCCACCTTTATTATACTTCTCCATTCTATATTTGCTTTATTGTAATTTAGATAGGAATAAAATGTTCAGCTAACTGAGTATAATTCTGAATAACGTTTCCACAGATCATAAGGTGGCAATCAAGAGAGGACTGATGAAATATACTTTTCTGGTGCTGAAAGAGAGAAATGATATTTAAGAGACAACTATCTTGGTTCCTTTCATATTATATCTCATATATCTTATTACAAAATGCACTAATTTTCGAGCACAGTTTTCGCTGTGTTGACCAGTTTTCATAATTAGAGCAAGCATATTCAATTCACATTTACATTATATAGTTTAGATTTCCTAACATTTCAGTATATAGCCAAAACGGACCCTTAAACGAATCAACAATTCCAGCAGCAAACCATACGGTTTCAAAAAAACACTTGTCATATATATTATATATCAAAGTAAAGAACTTTAAGACACTTTCTCTAATGTATTTCTAGCTGCATAGTCTTAAACGAAGTAACGGAAAAAAGCGAAAACCAACACATTTTCTAAAATTTAGCAAATAAATAATTTCTCTGAAATACAAAGCAAACATTTAAACTGGACTTCCAGTATTGTTTAGTAAATCCCAAATAGTTCAGAAAGTTATATTCCAAGTAAAAAAATGTGTTTTGAATGAATCAAGAGTTTTCCGAATAAATTCCATTCTTAAATTTGCTGATATGCTACAGAATTTGAATGTGCTATGTGCCAACAGTATTGATGTATCACAATGACATAATCCAAAATGTCATTGAATGAATTCACAATAATTCCAAAACAGAACTTTAGTCCTAAAGTTATTGATGACATTGTAATTTCTATGAATAATTTCTTTAAAAAATTAAATGCACCCAAGTAATAACTGAACACAACTAAAAGATTGATTCTGCTAGAGAAATGTTAAGATTGGAATGATACATTTTGACGAAATTAACCTTGACATAAAAACTGTAGACTCAGTAAGACATCTAGGATGAGGGTCAAAAGTTCATTTACAGAACATTTGACGCTGTAAGCAAGGTAAGGTCTTTTGTTTAAATTTGATCAGGTTACCTGGCACAAATGAAGTAGGCTATAATCTTTTCGAACGTTCTGAAGTCAAATCCAAGCAAAAATGATTACTTCAAAGTGATTCCAATCTTGAAATACAATCATAAACAAATGTTAGCTATGTAATATATTGTTTACAAATGACCCTTTTATGCTATAATCATAAAAGAAAATGTTCACTCGGATAAAAAAAAAATAAAGATTACACAATAAAGCTTTCGTTTACATATTAGCCAATCAAACATATGACACTATAGTTATTAAAATTACACCGGAAAATGGCTTATGAATGTCACAAGTCTATACATAAGAAATTTTAGTAATTCTGTGTACATCAAAGTACATTTGTTTGCCAGAGTATCTTTGTCCTGATAAGTCTAAAATCAGTGTTGTATTCCTGAAAAACCAAACTGCACCTCAACAACCTCTGACATTTGACTTTTCATTTTGTCAGGGATTGTGATTTCTTAATACAATCATCGGAGAAGGAGCTGAATTAATATACACTTCATAGTGTTGCAAAGCTAATATGACTTCCAAACATTCCTTCTCGACTGTGGAATAATTTCTGTAGTAGACCAATAAAATCGAGAAATAGCACACTGAATTATCCATATCATAGTGCCTTCTTGAATCATTACTCCTCCACCCCTGCATTATTTCCATCAACAGACATTTTAAAGGATTGACATCTGGAGTTGAAAGAACTGGTGCATACCTGCATATAACCTTTAATTTATCAAAAGACTAATGTCATTTGTCAGACCAATGACAAGGGGTTTTCTTACTCAACACAATGGTCACAGGTGCAGGACCTTCTTCCTATCTGACAATGTGTGATTATCTTTCGTTACCCTGACTAAGAGAATGAATAGTGAAAAGAGGACCTCTGTGATCAATACCTTTTGATTGATCCGCACTAGGAGCAAGTGTGATCTTATTAATAGACTGACCAATGCATGTGCCAACTAGAGGAATAACTTCTTCTTCAGCATCATTCTCAAGAGCTCTTTAAGAGACAGCTCTAATATCCGCATAAGCAGATATAAATCAATCATTTGTCTTATCATGATCAACTTGCAGATCCAACCTAGGCGTGTAGTTATAATTGGATTAACAACAACCTTACAACCAGCTAGATCATTGCCAGTAATAAATAAATATCCTCACATGGTACAGAAATCACTCTACCGAATGCCACGGTACCTGACTCTAAATCTGATGTTAAATTTACACAATTGAGACAAACATTTGAATTATTATTTTGTCTATTTTTGCAACCTCTATCAGTCAGAAATAACTTGCCGTTACGTCTTAAAATAAGTGCACGTATGAAGATGTTATGATTTCGGATCTTTCTTATCAGACTTTTGATTCCTGAACATTGTGTCAGATTGTGAGAGAAATATTTGTTTAACAAACAAAAAGTTACGAGGACTAAGTACTGAAAAATGTGGTATCAGGACCTTCTTCCTGTCTGACAATGAAACTTTGTAAATTTAAGGAATAGTCGTCAGCTGTACGAGCATCAGCTTCCAAAGGCTCCACTTGTAACTCATTAGGATAAGTCAGCTCTTCAACTACTATGTGCTGTTCTTGGGTTATCATAACATTTCAGCCTACTTGCATAAGTACCATACAAAATGATCATTCTTTATCCCATGCGAGTTATACATAACTTTGTCCACTTCCGTTCTACAATCCCTTAACTCCTGTCGATATGCCCCTTGCACCATCTCATAAACGTTCAAGACATATTCCTTCACCACATTATAATCAGCAGTTGGTTATGCTGACAGTGTAATTTAGATATCACTAGCGTCTCCAAAAAGTACACTTTGTAATAATGAAGTCCATTGCTTTTTAGCCATTGCAAATTGTTAGAAATTTTCTCGAGATGAGGAAATTATTACAATTCTTCCTTTTATTTAAAATATAGGCACTAAATTTATACTGCTGGTAAAATCAAAACCTGGATATGTCTGCAAAATAGATTTGTTTTTTTCCGCTTGCCAGTTCTAATTCTTTTAATCTAAATTGCATTTCCCTTTCATATTTTTTCTTTCACTTTTCTACTGTATTTCCCTCACTTCTTTTCTATTTACATTTACATTTGCATTTACATGTATTTTTCTTCTTGTTGATTTTGGATTTCAATCTTTTGTTTTATGAAGCTGTAATTTCTTAACTCTATTTAAACTGCAATCCTTTTACTTTTTATCCGAACCAAATATAAATGTACTGATCAAATGCAAGGCAGAGCAAAGTGTAAATCAGGTGCTTTCAATGTCCAGGCGTCATAATGATCCACTTTTCTCCCAACCTAAAATAATTCTTTCCAAGAGCAAGACGTATCGAACCCAAATCACAAATCCAATCAAATGCATTTACCTACAGCAATCAATGAGTTTGTCAGCAATTTGTAAAGCTTCCGGGAACGATTCTGTAGTATTGTGGAATAGAAGACAATTATTCCGCATCATGTATTCTATCCCAACGCAACAGTTATTGACTGCCAACTTTAAATTGGTGCGGCTTTGATTATACTAGTTTATTCAACTATTAAACTCGTTACTTCCAGTTATTTTATGTCAGCCTGTATTGCAAAATTCAAGAGTTATGCAGGATTTGAATACGGATCATACTTTGTAATAACTGCAAGTCATAATTACAACGTTTATATAACACGTTTGAAAATAATGAGATGCTGACAAATATGTGCCATTTACACACAGATTGTACGTCATCTGACAGTGCTTCCAGGTGTAAGCAGAATCATATGCAAGACCAACCCCAGTCATCTACCGGTAACTTTCATCAGGCAATTGTTATTTATCAAAACCACGTTTCAAGTCTCAAGCAAGCAAATAAACCTTGCTACAGGTAATGTAGGGGTAAACAGGTCAAACGTATTCCGAGTTTACAAAACAAATTACCTGCTTTACTGTCCATTGAAATCATACTGACGAATCAATGGAAGAAAGGGGTGAGGAGGTTACATAGATAATACATACACAATTGTAGAGTTCTTTTGTGTTTGGTTAGGGTGGGGAAAAATTTAAATAATTTCCAGATCCTGTCGTATGACATCGTATTGAGCTCAAACCCGATACAGGTGAACTTTAGTCAAACGTGTCAAAGGACAGAATGTCTTAGTGAAGCACCTATCATTTGATTAATAATAGATTGTTCATTGCATTGGATAATTAGCCAAAACCAATATAGGTTTAATGTCAGTCACGCATGGATCATGCTAAGTTAAAAATTTCAAAAGCTTCCGTTATCTGAAGCAAGTGATAAATTATCTTGTCATATATCATATACTAAAATATACACTAACTTGTATATTCTATTCCAGTGTCTATTTGCTGTGATGCAACTTAGACAGCTATCAAAATAAACCACAGGCTGCCCAGTCCATTTGAAATAATACAGTCGTACTTCAATCATATACAAATAAATAGTTTTGTTCTTTCTGATGACTTTATTTGGGTTCGTGAATAGCCAAAACTACCAGCAGAATCTAATATATGATGTATTTGATGCGTGCAACATTCATATAGCAAAGGTTGTGAATAGGGCTTTTAACAAGTGCACACAACATGAAATGGTCTTCAAACTGTGTGTATAAAAGGAATTAATGCTTGAAAGATGTGTTAGAAGGGACTGAAATGTTCACTCGTGGTATAGACATACCCAATCTAGATTCGAATAATGCCTGATGATTGCTGTAAATTATGACCCTCTTGTGGAATATCCCATTAATCTTTCATGCAACAAGGTCTGTTCCCGTATATGTAAAGAACGAAAAAGAGACTAGAGTTCGGATGGGAAGTACCTATAATTTATGAAAATCTCCCAAATAAATTGTCTACGCACAAATAGTTGTCATATGTCAATTTTGGTATAAGCTTGTATTCTTATTTGTTTTTATTGATGTCAATAACTGGTGTGAGTAGTACAGAATGTGTTATATGTCTGCACCTCTAGGAGTTTCGTGTGTCAGGATCTTTCTTAGCAAATGTAAAAGAAATATTTCCAAACTTATTACAAACCGGAATCGTAATATAACAAATAATTCTAGAACTAGTTTTTATGAAATGCAGCCATTTAGAATGTACAAACAGTAAGCATGATAGATGTTTCTGCAATATTTCTTATTGCAACCACATGTCCACGTGTAAATCATCCATCATTTCTAAACTAAGCCCTTGTGTGATTTTCATTTGGCGATATTCTTACATCAAGATTGTGTATATCATTGTCTTCCGTCAACTTTGTGTCGTTGGTGACATCCAGAGTGCCACTGATACTTTTCGATGGGTGTTTTTGTTATCTTTTCACTGCGTTACGTATATCCACCTCCGACATCTTGAAACATTTGCAAGATTATTGGTGCATCAATGTTTTAAATAATCAAAAAAGGTCAGATCTCTCGCCGTTCTTCTTTTCTTATTAATCTTCTTGTCTGCTTTGGCTATCCAGTGCCGTGAAGGGGGAATATAGACTGGAAAGGAGTCAATATATATATAATATAGAGGTTTAAACTTTTGAACTTTGGCAAACAGCGGATGACCCACACATGACTGAGATTGCAAAACAATGTGTTCCTTTGATTTGAAAATTATATCAAAGACTGAACAACAAAAGCTCGACCTTTAGGGTAAAGTTCATTTACATCCGATCTGGATGCTATAAAAGGTGGCTAAATCGTTTCTTTAGCTCACAATATCAACAGAGGGTTCCTTGCAACTAGATTGTGCGAAGAGTCAAAATATTTGTGACATGAGAAAAGGTAAATCTATTATTTTGTATTGTAATAATGCATTATTTTCATCCTTTAATAATTAACATAATGATTGGCCTGAAAGTGAACCATCTTTATGAATCATAATTTTGCATAATCAGGTTAGAGGGCTCCATGTTAGTAATGTTACAAATTACGATCGCTTTAATTTGATGGAGAGAAGAACAGAACAAATTCGTAACTTATTATTTTACTAATGTAATTATTAAGACAACAGTTAGGAGTGGACAGGCATGGGACTTGGAGGTTCTCAATGGGCAGCAGAGAACAGGGAAAGATGGAGAGAATTGACTGTAAAGTCATGTGTGATGCCCCAACGACTTCTTGGGTAAAGCGATTGATGATGATGATAATGATGATAATAATAATGAATTATTATGACCTAATCCTCAATTGCGTTTTCTACAGAAACGACACTGACAGAAACATCACAGATCACATTTCTGTATTGCATTTTATAGCCAAGTGCTTTAATTTATTCTAATAATTTTGCTTGTCTGACATCGATTTTTCAGCTGTGGACTAGAACATGTTTTTTTTTTTTTTTTTTTTATAGCGGCCAAATATATTGTTTCTGTAAAGATAATATGTATGAACAGCTTCAATACATAATGGTGTTCATTACATGATTCGATTTAATATATATATATATATTATTTTTAAGGTTTTTGCATCATGGAGTGGAAAGTAATGTTCATTCAATCTCTTTTGATACTCTTGGTGGATAGCCAAGTGATCAATGACTGCCAATGCGACGGCGATGAATGGGATAACGCTCTATTTAAAGAAGGCGGCAAAACAGGTTGGCGAAACACGAGATAAACTTGTATGATTTCCGTTTGGACACTAATACGAAAACAAGAAGTATGGGAAGAAGTTTAATGATGATGGTGTTGGTAGTTGCCGTAGTAAATCATTTAATGATACTACTACTTACACTCCTTCTAATGCTTCTAATACTACCACCAACACTACAGCAACTGCACATGTTGCTATTGCTATTACATAGGCCCCGAAATATAATGATTATCAGCACAGCTACTACTAATTCTACGTCTAATAGCAGTACTGTCGAAGAAAAGTCTTTATTCTCCTATATTAATTACTTACCACTACAAGTCTTAATAAAATATTTCAATGTCATACGTGCCAAACAACAACCTCGCTTGGTAGGATTCTGTATTTCAAAACAGTCATTTTTACGCATACAACAATTGGATCGGGACAAGGATGTTAGTGTAGTCATTACAAGGAAATAAATGAAACAATAATCAATTACTTCACCCAAGATATTAATCTTATCTAGAGCTGTGGATAAAATGGACGGCGGAAAAATATTTTACATTATTTATTGCATCTGTCTTGTGGTACATGATATAAATTTGCTTCTGAAGTGACGATGACTAGTATCAATACACATTGTACATATAAGTTACTATAAAATGAAGTTATCATGTGATTTAGAATAGATCTAAAAGATTTGTTGGAAATTATTATGATGAGCATGTTCAAATATTTCCTAATATCTAAAAGGTATTTTGTGTCGACATAAAGCAATATAGACTTCTAGTTCGATCTATTTAACGTTTTAGAAAGGCGGACGGGGTGATTGGTGTCATGGTGTCGCTGTCTTCACAATAAAATTGATTAAGTCAGTAACTTGAAGAAAAGAAGTAACGTGTGTATAAGAGTGAAATGAGTTCAAGCAGCAGAGAGGGTGAACCCTACAACTTTGTAGAGACCTTATTTTTGAAAATTAAGGGTTCCTACGAAGGCTGAAAAAAGAAGTTTTTGTCTTAATAATGAAAACTTCTTTAATTGACCAGATTTTTTCACAATCTGGTCACATACGTATGTCATTCACCCTCTCTGCTGCAATAAATTAAACAGCCATTATAGATATTATCAATAATGAGTACTGGAGAACCACACTCAGCTAAATTAGCTCTACTGCTGCTATGATTTTTATCCAAAAATTATATCAAGTCCGTTGCGATATCTTGACCTAGGATCATGTAAATTTATTGTTACAAAACCAAATGGAGCAGCTTGTGCTTTTGAAAAGAAATTTTTAAATTTATTCATGTCCATGTCGCCTGAACACCAAGTATAATAAATATTCTGCAGCGTATGATTATCTACTCCGTTGAACACAACTAAAATATTACAATTATCCCTGATCACTTTTGGAATTTGTGTATAACGCTGTGTAACATAAATCACGTCTGTATTTTTATGTCTACCTCGCGAAAATATTCTAGCTGGATTTGATTGTTTGTCCAGCATAACATCATCATACACTACTAAATTATTAATGAATCCATGAGGGCCAGTGGCCCTGAGATCATCTACGGATGGTGCTTCATCAATATCAGTAATAAAGTCTATGATATTGTCTTTATGTAACGATTTTGCGTTTTCATTAAAATCTTTAAGTACTTCGTAACATCGCTGATCATCTACAGATGGCGCAACTAAATACAATTTATCCCACTTCAGCCATCGCATTATTAGATTAAGCAGTAATTGCGTCTTTCCACTTCCAGATGGGCCTATTA
This sequence comes from Megalonaias nervosa, assembly GCA_016617855.1. Lineage (NCBI taxonomy): Eukaryota > Metazoa > Mollusca > Bivalvia > Unionida > Unionidae > Megalonaias > Megalonaias nervosa. The sequence continues at coordinate 11,757 of JAECUM010031752.1, forward strand.
TAATCATTCTGATAGAATTCGGAAGCGCTGGATGGTGTTTTACTGGCTCTTGTTTTCGTGTCGCAGAATAGTCAATTATATCCATATAATAAATAATATGAGTCTATATTGTGTTCGATGCAGAGCACCTACCGATACTACTGAATTAACGACAATAACAACAAAAAATAAAAGACGTGCACTTACAGGCAAGTGTGTGAAATGTGGTACCAAGAAATATAAATTTGTCTCCATGACTAAGTCAGGAACAAAGACAGGTGGTGATATCGCTGATTCGTTAGGAAAATTACCAGGAACTCCGTGGGCTAAATACCCTGGTGAGAAACATTTACCCGGATATAATTATTGTGGTCCTGGAACTCGTCTTGATATCCGACTTGATGATCAAGATCAACCAAAACAGGAGAGTATCCAGTAAATAAGATTGATCAAGCGTGTCATGTTCATGATGTTGCTTATAAAAGTAAAGATTTGCAACAACGACATCTCGCGGATGTGAAATTGATTCACGCGTTAAATGCTATACCTAATAAATCTCTCAGAGAAAAATTAGCTAGTTTTCTAGTAAAAACTGCTATGAAAGGTAAACTGGTGCTAGGGGCTGGCAATTAATTATATAACTATCATAATGGAATCTGTTTATTATTCCCCGAGAGGATTCTGGAGAGGTAAAGCAGCTATTAGTAAACTCGCCGAAGCAGCAAAAGTTTCACGTGATGTCGCTGCATCATGGTTAGCACGACAGGCAATATGGCAAATCTTCCTAAGTCCACCTAAAAGAATTCATTACGCGTATTTTGATGTTAGTGTCCCTAATGAAGTTCATCAAGCAGATATTTTGTTTTTACCACACGATACTATTAAAACACGTGGACGAAAATCACGCACGTACAAATACGCATTGACTGTTGTTGACGTTGCGAGTAGATATAAAGAAGCGGAGCCGTTATCAACAAAAACAGCATCTGAAGTTGCATCTGCGTTTGAACGCATTTATCAACGTGGCGGTCTACGATGGCCACGGTTATTACAAGTTGATCCCGGTAAAGAATTTCTTGGAGTAGTATCATCGTTGATGAAGAAACGTAACGTTAAAATCAGACGAGGACATACTGAAATTCATCGTGATCAGGCAATCGTTGAACGATTTAATAGAACACTTGCCGAGCGGTTATTCGGATACCAATATGCAAAGGAAATATCTACTGACTTCAAAGATAGATCTCGTGAATGGGTTGCAAGATTACCGAGTGTGATAGCTGCGTTGAATAATGAAATTACTCGTGCAACTTCCATGAAACCTTCTAATGCGATCAAAAAAAAATATATACCCAATGGCTACGGACGACGTGAATCTTTCTCTCAACCAGTATTAGGAAATGTTACAATTAGATATTTATATGAACCTGGCGAACTTGAAGGAGGTAAAAAAAGAGCAACCGATCCTATCTGGAGCGTGACTACACATAAAATTTCTAGCGTAGTTAGATCCACTGGAAGACCTGCCATATACAGACTAGATTCTACTGCCCCTCAGCGTGGATTTGTACGTGAACAATTACAAGTAATTCCTGAGGATACGCAATTACCACCAAGCTCAATTTTGTAAACGTCCAGAGCCTCGACGTCGATTACACTCAAGACAGGTCAGCATTACATTTTCACGTGTGTGACCGAGATCACTATTAATTCTGTCTACGGTAAATTGTCTTGGATTCGAATACTGCCATGACATATTACAGTTGCAACTTGCACAATTATTATTCTGTAGTTGTTTTAGGTTTATAATAAATTCAACATCAATATCAAAATCACGATTATTTTTTTTGTCACACTGCTTATAACCAGATAGTTTTTTTCTTATTACGTCATTATTAACAGTTTGATTATTATTTTCTATAAAATTCATAATAACCTTATGTAGTTGAGATATTCTCCTGACTCGAGATACGGCGAGATAGACTAAATTTGACCACTCGATCCGATCATCTATAATCCAGATATTTGTATCAGAAATAGTTAACCCCTGTGATGAGTGAATAGTTATAGCATATCCTAACTTCCACGGTGATTTATTCATATTCAGCGCATTCTCAACGACATTAATATCGACTAAAATAATATCATTCAAAACAAGATTCTGTATTCCACCACCAGGAATTTCAACATCAATATTCTGTCGTCGAGTATCTGCTGGGCGATAACATAATGGTACAGGTAGATCTGAAAACTTTTCTTTATGTAACGTAAATAATTTATTCTGTAGTTCATCACGAACTATCTTTCTACTCGCGACTATTAAATCAGCGGGATTCCATAAAGTCAAAAATTCATTCATAGAAGTCTCTGGAATTACTCCTCGCATTATCTCACATTGTACTCTGTCTGGCTGAAGTCTGATTAATCTTTTAAATTCCTTCAGTGGTTCATCGATAGCTCTATGGTCATTATGTATTTCTTCATAATAATTTACGTTATTCTTTAGCCATTCATGTGGAGACTCTCCAACAAAGGGTGGTGGTTGACCATGATCGCCGCACATAATCACAGCAGTATTCTTTGTCAATAACCAATCAAGAAATGTTTTTAGTGTTTCTAACGACACCGTGCATATCTCGTCCCATATAATATATTTAGGTATATATTTTTCACCCATCCGCGATGGGGTCCATGTGTCTCCGCACCATCTAAAGAAACTGTGATATGTACACGATTTTACTCCTCGTTGCTTTATTTCTCTAGCAAGTTTATGTGTAGGTGTCAAAACAATTATATCTGAACTATTATTCATAAATAAATTAATTACACGAGTTGTTTTACCTGACCCTCTACACCCATTAAGATAAACAGTCTTATGTCTAGATACAGGATCATACACAGATGGTGCAGATGACTTTGATGTTTGATTATTATTTCTGTAATATGTCTCCATAATTTCAACATCTGCAGATTCAGAATAACTAAATATATTTTCTTGTTTTATTCTCCATGTCCCCCATTCACCATTACTGAGTTTTAATAAATCTTTATATTTTTTATGTACATAAAATGAATCCGTAGCGACTCTGACGGCGTAACGGGGAAATTTATTTATCATCGATAGTAGGTTTATCGAAACATAAGCTAACATCGAAGATCTTAAATGAGTAAATTGTGGTGAGTCGCCATCAAGGTAGCTCACAATGGTACCTAGTTTCGTTCCATCTGATAAATAAGCATTACATCTGTTTATAAACGTATTTTTCTCAGTTGTATCAGCGATTATAAAATCTAGTTCAGCATCGTCCATAATCAATCTTGTACACGCTCGTTTATAATCGTATGAACCACCTTGAGTAAATTTACCGATTATCTTTCTACCGAGATCTTTTGTAAATTTCTCATCGTATTCATTCCTGCATTTATTTATTTTAATAATATGATCTTCATCAATATCAGGGAATTCTTTTCTGGTATCATCGATATTAAATCTGTTCGGTTCTGGTAACCAAACTTGCTTCTGTGAACTATACGATATAATTACTTCAGTTACTCTCAACGATATTAAAAACCCAACATCAAGCATATATCGCAATAGTACTATCGGAACCCAACATTTTTCTGAAAAATGTCTTCCAAACCAAGCATAAGTAATCGGATGGAGATTTTCTGCAAATTCGAATAATTCTACATGAGCAAATCCGGTTAGGTCAACATCTGGTAAATGTCCGTTTATCGCAACCCTGGTCATGTCATGTGTAGGATGTCCGAATCTCTTAAAGTATTTAGAACATACTCCATATCCAAGAAAACTCCCAGGATAACATGCAGCCATATCAACTGAGATAACATCACTATAGTTGTATTTGGTGTTCCATAACCCACCGTGACCATATTCTAAACAGCTTTTCTTGACATCTTCAAGGAATTCCGATCGTGTCGTTTTCCATGAATTTTTCTCCTGAGCGAAATGGGCAGCAACCGATGGTACGGTAAAGCAGTTATTCAGTAATTGTCCAACTATGAAATCATCAGAGGTATATTTCAATGCAAGATGTTCCATTTCTTCATGAAGAAATTCTGTACGATAAATATCACCGTTAGGCCGTACAAACTGATCGTAATGATCATATTCCGAACTCTGAAATAACCAAACGGATACAGGGTCGCTTTTGCTGATATTTTTAATAAAATCAAATATATCACCGTCATAAAACTTAACGTTTCTATCTCGTGGAAATATCGTTACAGCATTAGTCCATGCATGTGCATTATGATCAACGATTGTTATAGGGTTTCCATTTTTTATATATTTTGGTTCGTATAATATCTCTCCGGTTAGTGTTTTTACTGTTATTGGAAATCTTAATAACTTTTCTAGTTCAGCAACATCCTTAATAGATGCACCAGCATCTTTAACGGACTCTGCCCATTTGTTTATTTTTTTACGTCTTAAATCAGTTAAGCCATTACCACGTATCGCATTTGTAAAATGTTCTGTAACTCGTTCAGCTACGCAGTTTATTCTTGATATTTTCATCGGTTTCAGATCCGCAACATTAGGTTTATTATTTAGCGGAAATATTCCATATACAACTGCAGTTGCTGGATAACTCTGTATATAGTAAGGTTTATCAATGCCAGTAAGTATTCCGGGCTTAGATTTATTACTTAAAAGAACAATATTACCCCCGGGCTGCACACGGACTGGATCACGCTTATCACGAATAATCCAAATATCTTCTTCTGTATTTACAATAAATTTTATTAAAATAAAATATTTTTGATTATCAAGGTGATTAATAATTACTTTTCCTCGTTTGTCATTCATCATATTAGTAACATTTCCAACTCTGAATGTTGACCATGCACGAACTGCACCATCGTCACGAAATTCCTTTTTTGCTTCACGAATACGTTCGGTTACATCCTCATCCATTAATGTCAGATCCTGCATCGAAGTACTAAATTTATATTCTGATAGTCTGTCAAGGTAAAATCTAGCAGGGGAAGGTTCAATAACGGATAATTCCTCCATATTATAATTAGGGCAAGTATATATTTAATTGAACATTAATCTTTTGTATATGATTGAAACACAAAACAAATGTGCTTGGCTCAAAATTGGATATACTTCTACTTGTAATAAATCATGCGTGAATGAATATTGTAGTTATCATATGCAATGTGTTAGAAATGGAAGTCTAGGACCAAAACCGTGTATTGTGTGTAGTGCTGGAGTGCGAGGAAGAACTCAACTGTGCGCGCAATGCGGTGGTAAAAAGTACAGAGAATTAAAACGATATTATGACAAAAAAAATAACGCTGACTCTCCTATAAAAACCGAAGAAGATTATTTGGCTAGATTTTCAAAAAAAAATAATGATTTAAACAAATAGTATTATATATAAATGGAACAAAATGAGTTTGTGTCACAGCCAATCCTTACCAATTATGAAGCATCTCGAGAAGGTGTGATTAGAAACTGCAGATTGAAAAAACCAGTAGGTAGTGTTACCAATACTGGTTATTTTAGATTTACTGTTCATGGCAAGAAAAATTATTACTCACATAAATTCGTATTTGAATGTCATTTCGGGGTCATTAAGGATGGACTTGTAGTTGATCATATTGATGGAAATCCCCATAATAATCGGTTATCTAATTTACAGGCTATTACACAAAGTCAGAATACTGCACGGGGAAATACTGGAAAATGTAAAAAGTTTGCAAGAAGATCTATTAAATCCATAAATATAGAAACAGGATGGGAAATTACTTTTAAATCGATGAATACAGCTGCCAGATATTTTGGTATTTGCATGCCTTCAGTACAACGTGTCGCAAATAAAATATACAAATCTGCCCTTTCAAAAAAATATAATCAGCGGATAGTATTTGAATATGTCTAACTCTCTATTCTTACAAAAACAAATAGTTCGACTCTGTCAATTTTCCCAAGGGTTTTGTTTAGCCATAATTACAGTCACTGACTCTGTCAGGGGTTCATCTTCACCGCTCTCAGCATTGACAGAATCAGATAGCATAATCTTTCTTAATTGCATTACACGATTATCCACAATCTTTTTTCTTTCGTACTCGTGAGACAGTTTGGATTTAATATTTTCGATAGAACGTGCAAGAGGTGCAAATAGCTTTACCTGATTGTCGTTTACCATAGCTAGTGATTCAAGCATGGATTGATAAATTAAGTTTATGAATCTGTAGTTTGAAGATAGTGTATATTTATTATCAAATTTTCTCTGTTGCAGTAATTCAAAATCGCACATAATTTTCTGAGGGTCGAGATTATCAGATATTTTTTATTCCGTTATGTTTTAGTGTTTTAATAGCACAGATAATATCATTGATGTTTTCATGGTTCATTATATATATTTATTTTTATATTTAATATAAAAATAAATATTAGCTCCCATGACTTTTTTTTTGTCAGGGAGCTGTTTTGTGTGTGATATATGGTTTTGGTTTTGGACGGCACAAACATAAACTTATCCTAATGATTATATGGTTATGAAATATATACAGATGGTTTATGATTTTGATTTTGGACGGCACAAACATAAACTTATCCTAATGATTGTATGGTTATGAAATATATACAGATGGTTTATGATTTTGGACGGCACAAACATAAACTTATCCTAATGATTGTATGGTTATGAAATATATACAAATGGTGATGACGGGGGAATCTTGTCTACGTCCAACAGATTTTGTACACTCTCCCCCATACAAAACCCCGGGAGTGTAAAAGGTACACCCCTCAAGGGTGTATGATAGGAGAGTGTATTTTGTCTGTTGTGGATATCGAGGAAATTCTCCGGGTTCCCCCAATTAAATAAGCATCAGTCGCAAATGCAAGATAATATCTTTAGCATTTTTGGAGACTCGAACACGCGAGAGTCTGTAGAGCTTCGATCTACGTCAAACCGTCTTACCATTTCGGCCATCGTTCTCTTATCAATAATATAGTTAAATTTAAGTATATATATAATATTTGTGCTGTCTCACAGAACTTGTATTACTAATAGAATGTAGAATTGTACTTCAGTTTTTCAAAATTCATAAAATAATTTTGCACGCATAAAGTTATAGTTCGTTAAGGTAACAGACAGACGGACTAATATACGCTATACACGTATATACAACTGGGTTTGTACAGGTAACGTAGTAAGGGAAATAATCGTTCAATTTACTGCAGAGAGATAGCCGAGTTATCTCGCTTTATTATATATACAATTGCTTTAATCATAGAAATTTGATTATTATTCATGTATTTACTCATCAGATTATGCCCTGATTAAATAATCAGACGTTCTATGAGCGTACATACAGGTTTATATTAAGAGATTCGTTCCTCGTGTCCAGAATTCTATTATTTTGGTCTGTAAGTTTGAAATTTATTCTTGTCAGAAATGGATTATAAACTCGCAGGTAAACGGGATTAATTGGTTCTGACACAATTAACGAGCCTGGAGGGACAATCGGACTAAAACTGAATAATATGTACCCTTGCTCCGCAGTGCCACTGCGGTGGCTAGATTTAGAAAGATCTACCTTATAGCTACCTTCAATAACATCACATACCAGATTGACTGCAATTGTTGTTGTTATGTTTACAATGCCTGGTGATATATGTCTACCGGCACCAAAGGGGTTGTTATTGTGTTTTAGTATAGCCGGTGGTGGGGCTATTTTTTTCCACGATTCAATTACTCCCGGATAATATTCTTCAATAAGATCATTTAATGATTTCTTCATTTCAGCGTTATTTAAATCTGGTATAACAAATGTTTGTAAATCTTTTTCTGTTATTTTATAATGATCAAGAAATACTTGCCTCAATTTTGGATTTATGTAACTAATTCTATTAATATCAGTCGCAATGTTTATAATACTTCGATTGGCGATGTATAAATCGAATAAGATACCATTTAAATGTTTTATTGACTCGATTATTTGCTGCTTTACACTTTCATTATAATGTTGTGATAATGAAATAAATAAATTTCTTAAATAATTAAACGTTTTATCGTATTCGGGTTTAAGATAATCTAAAAATTCTTTAATAAATTCTACATCAACAATATCTTGTTGCCTCCCTTCTGGCGTAATGATAATATTAAATACTGATCTATTTGTCTTGGGAATTCTTTTACCATAAAAATCGGTAAAGTAGTATATATCGTCGTTTGGATCAGATTTAAAAAATATACGACTCCATGGATAATTTTCTCGATATTCTGGATTTTTAATGAATTTTTCTTCACTCGTTTTAAATTCTTCTAGTTTTGGTTCTGAAACTCCATTATAAACAGGTGCGACATCAGGCCATCCTAATACGGATCTAATCGAACTTTGATAAATATCTACGAGGTAATCAGGAGAATTTATTTCAATCGCCGCTGATAGTGTTGGTTCGTGAACAGTAATCGCTATTTTAGATTCTTTCCTGTGATAGATTTAATTCTGCGTTGGAATTCATCATTAATCTGTTCTATTTGATAACTGCCCGTTGAAATTCCAACAACCTGCCAGTCAGGTGTTCCATCCGGTTTATTCTTATTCGCGAATACCAGTGAATTATTTGGTTGTTGTCCACCAAACGGTTTTGATCTGATATTAGGCCAACTATAATAAACTCGTAATTGCGCTAATGCTATTTCCTTTACTGGAATTGCAGTCGGAAAATTAACGCTAAATTCAGGATTGGTTGAACTTAATGATATCATAGTAGTTTTTGACGGCATTGTATTAGCTACGATCTGCTGAAGTAATTCTAACGATGACATTATTATTATCGTTATTATTTAATTCTCCATCTTTCCGTCACTAGAGAACGCATCGCGTTCCACTGTGAATGCTTCATCGTAGGTTTTCATTATCGTTACGAACTCCTCATCGGATATTTTACCATCACTGAGATACGCTGAAATATACGAGCATAATTTAGTGTATGCGGCTGTTGCTGTGTGTAATTTCATCACGTACTCGTTTAGTTTATCATTCGTACACGTAGATATTTTTTTAGAGATAATACTGAAAATACCTGCGCATGTTGTTGCCGTTGAAACTATAATCGTTACAACTGCGGGCGCTGTCATCGTTATTGTTGATAATAATAATCCAGTTCCAGCAATAACAGCAGAAACCGAGTATACCATTATATCAATAACGACCATACGACGACGATATTTTTTACCTTTATCGTGTAATCGTCGATGATATTTTTTAGTTTGGTTTGACACTCACATACTTGAGTGTATCTGTGACGTTGAACGTCGATAAATGATTCTTGATTCATTATATTTATCTAGGTAACTAATTGAGGAGTTTCAGCTACAAACTCAATACACCACCAATAAGTCGCTGAGGTTAATTTTTTATCATTCGCTATTAGCATAAACGTTTCCTCGACATCTTTGTTTAACACTATAGACACAGTTCCAGAAAAAATATCGGTTGAATGACGCCATGTAAATGTGGTAAATATAGTAAATTTTTCAGCACAAAATATAGATAATCTGTATACACCAGTGACCTCTGCGGTATGTTTAAGGGTGTTATTTTCCAGTGTCCATGTTGCTTTTCCTGATGCGACTGTGTACACGATATTAATGATCTGCTTGTGAGGAATTTTAACGAGATTAGTTTTTTGAATAATGTTAGGAATACCACTAATGATATCGTTGAGTCTTGCGTTAATGTCAGCGAGATTAATAATAACAGTTGGTGGAGTTCCAAAAAATTCGTTAATAGATCTGTGTACATTTCTACGAAAATTTAGAAATGTTTGTACGTGATTAAAATATTCAGTTCTAAATGAAGCAATTCCATCATTAATTGTCGTTAACGAAGTCGTTATTGGAATTTCCCTATCGTCGACATATTTCTTCGTTGCAGCGTCAAAATCTGTTTCTGGTGTTCTGAGATTATTAATACCATTATTATTCATGTCGAGAAATGCACGCATTATACCACCACGCACTGACATGTACTTGGATTCTTGATCATCGGCGTATTTTTTTGTTGCTGCGTCTGTATCCGAGGTTGGATCTCCAAGATATGTAATTTTTCTTCCTGACATAACAATGTCACCGGTAAATACATCACCAGTTTTCTTAACATAATCATTAACCGATTTACCGGAATCCTGTATTTTACCTTGATCAGTGAAAGTAACGATATTATTAACAACCGCGTTGGGAATTCGTACAAGTACATCTAGTAGTTGTATGTTACTCGTTTTTAATCGTCCTTGTTTATCCTGAAAAACGACGACTTCATTTTGATCCACATTCGTTATATTTAATAAATCATCGATTTCATTTCTGAGCTGATCAATGGTTGCATATTTAGATAAATCGATCTTCTCCTTATCTTTGCGAATAGATCTTCCGTAAATATCTACCATTATATTTACTGATATCAGTTTAAGTACTATGACGTAGCGTAGTGAACGCGTGTACGACTTTATGAGGCGGTGCTGTTGATTTTGATACAGCATCAAGCATAGCGAGGGTTTCACTGCCGCATATTGGAGGATCAGTTATTTTTTGTGTTGGTAACGTTGAATACCAGATTGGAGCAGTATTATTGCTAACGTAATAAAGAAATTCTTTTGGTGGTGCTAATCCATACGAATCAAAATAAATAATTCCACGTGGATCAATTGCATATCCTACGCAGTGCGTGCGTATTATCGAGATTAATAATACCGGTTTCATGTTGCATTGCAACGGTAGGTAATTGATCGCGCATAAAAACACCTCTGAAATTTTTTATTTTTAATTGCTTAGCAGCATTAAGTAAATCAAAATTGGACATGGGTGTTATTAGTAAACTGTCCCTGGAAGTCTTAAACCCTTTCCGTACCAGTGTGGGGTCCCTGGTAATCTTAGGCCTTTTCCGTACCACGAAGGCGGGGTTCCTGGTAATCTTAAACCTCTTCCCTTTTTTTTTCCTTGACCCGTTGCTTTCTTTAACGCCATTCCAGCAGCAGTTCCAACAGCACCTAGCGCAGCTGCCTTTGCAACAGCTGGGGCTTCAGCTGCTATTAATGCTGGTATTGCTGCAAGAAGCGGAAATATACCACCCGTTTTAGCAATATCTTTGATGGCGCCCGCAGAAAGATTAAGTTTGGCGCCTTTATTTGATTTTTTAGCGTCGTTGAAGTTTTTAAACTGACGCTCGGTCAACGACAGTTTATTTGCACCGGTCATCTGTTCTCGTTTTAGCGATATTTTTATTCCACAATTATTTTTTGATGCTGATTGCAGCTTTTTAATCTGACCAGGATTCAGACTCACACTAACGTGATGATATGACATTATAATTATTATCCTGATTTTAAATCAGGTGATCTAATTACATGTTTTCTACTGGAGCATCAATAACTCTCATTCGTCCACCAACACCTTCGAGTAACATCGATTTATCGCTGAGTATAACTGCAATTGCTCTGTAATTAGGGATATTTACAACATCTCTATTAACACCAGCTCGAAAATGAATATCTACAACAGATTGTCTGGTTAAATCTAAATGTTCTAGTGAAAAGTAATAAATCGGATACAGCGTTGTAAAATCTAGCTGCGATATTTGTAAACCAGTATCGATGTTTTGATCACGACCCATAAACGTCATAAGACGATGATATGCACGTGCTACATGATTTTGATCGAAATTTAACAAAATATCCTCGGATGGTTCTTGGTGTCCATTTATCCTTAATGAAACCTCAGAAACACCAAGATTGTCAAATATCATAATACTAAGATTTTGTTTGTTTATTCGTGCAGTATTTTGAAACGCAATAAATATATGTCTTGGTGCAGAAACACCTTGTTGAGAAGCTATCTGCCATGTAAATAAACCATTAATATTACTCTGGATAGCATCTGTGGTCATAGTCAACCATGACAACGTTGATTTACCGCCTTGACTCATAAAAGATAACAACCGGTCTTCTTCAGATATTGACGGAGTCATCACTGGCATCCACAAGGAAAGTTTTGTTAGTACTACTATACCAGGATCAGTACCGGGAGGTCTCCATAATGCATCATTATCAGTGCCTTTTCGTACTAGTACAACTGTGTGTTTGGCTCCGAAACTTACTTTTCTAACATTTCTACAGAATCCAAAGATATGTGACAGTGGAATTGCACATGAAAATATTCTCCTATTGCCTCTTAACATTGCTCGACGTGATCTAAATCCTAAGTTGAAATCTGGATCAGCGCCATGAACCACCGGCCACACATCAGCATCAGCGTTGTTGGCGAAGTTTCTTGGTCGTCTTAGTTCATATTGCTGATGCTCTGGAGAATTAGAAGTATCTTTCACAAACATAATTGATGGACCAGCTGATCTTGAGTAATCGTCGCTGTATCTTGCAAGGCCAAGTATTGTTGTAGCAACGTCGACGTCTTTCTGAATTGATTCAATATTTTTTCCGTCAATCATGTACGTAGCGCTATCAAATAACGCCATAATACCATTATTAACAAAGCCGACACTAACATCAGCGGCGTATGGTGCTGGTGCTGCAGGAGCAACGTTATTTAAAATTTCACCTTCAAATTCGATAAATGCTTCAGCGGGTAAGAAATATCTACTTGTATCTTGAACCTGTAGTTCGATTCGTCCACGCTGATCTGGAATTCGTGCGTCGTAAGAATAATACTGATAATCGCGCACAGACTCATCTTTGAGTACTGGTGCATCCATGTCAAACGCGGGGTCAGATATGCGCTTAAACATCTTTATTATTATCGTCTTCGTCTAACTCGAAGACCACTTCCTGCTATCAGACTAGCGGTTATATTTTTTTCCTTTTCCGACATCGGGATATCAGCTAACTCCGCTAGTTTTTGATTAGCTGCTTGATTTATTATTTTACTGATATTTGCTGGCATCACTTCAGTGCTAGGTAATTTCACAGGTCGAGTCGGTCTGCATATTAATCGTGATAGTCTATCTTTAATTGCTGAGAATGCTTTGCTAGCGAGATTACCAACAGCGCCTATACCTTTTTCACGAACAACATCAATATCTTTCATTCCCAGCTGCTTTGCAATCGGTATTGCTTTTGGGGCTATCCTTCTAAACAGACCCTGAATAGCATCACCTAATCCATCTCCGTAGGTCGTTTTGTATACCGGTAATCGAGAGTTTATTACCCTGACCATGGTAGGTCCACGTTGAGTACCATGCGCGATCATTTTATTATTAACTGTTTTTATCACTAATTACATACTTAGTCACTATAATAATCATCGGCGATTTCATTAATAAGAGATCGATATACATTAATATCCATGATGCCGCCACTAAATAATCGTTTACAAATATCAGCTGCTTCATTAATGATTTCTGGGGAATTATTACCAGCTCTTTTTCCTCCGATGAGAATTTCTAATCGATCGACATCGGCAAGAACGTTATTGGGACAAGTAATAAGACCACTTCCTAAACCACTTCCAGTTGCGCCAGGATCGTCTTGATCTTTTTTTTTCCTCTTCTCTTGTTTGGACTGGTTGTAATCGTTTTTTTTCTTTAGTTGTTTCATTCTATTGTATTTTTTCATTTCTTCTTGTTGTTCTTGTTCTCGTTGTTTCATTTTTTCTTGTTGTTCTTGTTCTCGTTGTTGTCGTTCTTGTTGTTCTCGTTGTTGTAGTGTTTTTTGTTGTTGTTGATATTTTATTATTTGTTGTTGTTGTTCTGGCGATAATTGCATGAAGCTAATATAATTATCTATTGCATAAATATATTCAATATATTTTGGATCATTATTTCTAGCCTGATCAGTTTTATGGTGTATACGAAATATCCATTTGTACCAATCATCACGACCTACAGATTTATCAGCATATTCAGGTTTTAAATACTGTCCTCGATTACTGAAACTTCTCACAGCAAGTTTAGCTAATTCTCCTGAATTTTCAATTTTTTTAATATAATCAATAACACCTTCGGTAAATTTGTCACTCAACGCAACTCTCCCCCTCGCTTCTTGTTCTTCTGGTTCTTGTGTACGATCTTTTATATCACCTATTTCACCACGAACTTGTTCAATACCTTCAAGTATTTCTCGCATCGGTTGAGCGGCAGCTATTTCGGCTGGAAGTTCGCGTAAAATTTCTTTTGTTTTCTTAGTTCTTCTTGCTATTTTTTCAGTTCCTTCTGCTATTTTTCCAGTTACTTCAGCGGTTTTCTCCAACACAGGTTGAATACCTTTAGTGGTCTCAGTGATAGGTTTAAATAATTTTTTTGTATCCTCTTCAAATTCAACTTGAGATTCCTGACGCGATTGTAGTTGTTGCTTAACAGAATCACGAACGGGTAGATATTTTTTAATTGCCTCTAGTCGCTCTCGAACTAATTTAGCTGAGTGTGGTTCTCCAATACTCATTATTGATAATATCTATATGGCTGTTTAATTTATAGCAGCAGAGAGGGTGAATGACATACGCGTAGTGACCAGATTGTGAAAAAATCTGGTCAATTAAAGAAGTATTAAGGCAAAAACTTATTTTTTTCAGGGAACCCTTAATTTTCAAAAATAAGGTCTCTACAAAGTTGTAGGGTTCACCCTCTCTGCTGCTAGACACAATCCATACAAGTGCCCCAAAAATTACATTAATAAAGAAAATATACAGAAATTCAAACTGGTACCCAAGAATTCAAACTGTAAATAATATAGCATTTAACAAATACAGAAATTCAAACCGGTACACAAGAACTCAAACTGTAAAGAATATAGCAATCACTTTTAAAAAAAAACAAAACATTAAGCCTTCGGGTAAAATTACAGTTAGGGAGGGGGAATACCTTGAATGGTCTGGAAAGATCAGACGAGGAACTCCCCTAAAAAAAATAAATTAAAATGGTACAAGCTTGATCAAATTCCTTTGAAGCAAAATCAATCTCTAAAGTGAAAATACCCCCCCCCAAAAAAAAAACACACCCGGCCAATAAATATACATTGGTCTCGCCTTATGGAGGTCTTTTCGCAGGGAGACGGATCTGAATTTTTTCAGACTATTCGAACGACTGCTGTGTCTGATGACTCAGCCCCTCCAACATGTATTGTTACTGATGGAAGATTTGAGAGTCTGATGTTACCCATTTATTACTGTGTGTAATATCTGTATTGTTACCGATGAATGATTTGAGAGTCTGATGACACC
>JAECUM010031753.1:0-16434 GCA_016617855.1 Megalonaias nervosa
TCATGTTTTCTACTGGAGCATCAATAACTCTCATTCGTCCACCAACACCTTCGAGTAACATCGATTTATCGCTGAGTATAACGGCTATTGCTCTATAATTTACAATAACTCCTCGAATCACACGAGCTCGAAAATGAATATCTACAACAGATTGTCTGGCTAAATCTAAATGTTCTAGAGAAAAATAATAAATCGGATACAGCGTTGTAAAATCGAGCTGCGATATTTGTAAACCAGTATCAACATTTTGATCACGTTCCATGAACGACATTAATCGATGATATACACGTGCTACATGATTTTGATCGAAATCCAGTAATATATCCTCGGATGGTTCTTGATGTCCATTTATCCTTAATGAAACCTCAGAAACACCGAGTTTGTCAAATATCATATTACTTTGTGTTTGATTATTTACGCGTGCAGTATTTTGAAGCGCAATAAATATATGTCGCGGTGCAGAAACACCTTGCTGTGATGCTATTTGCCACGTAAATAAACCATTAATATTACTCTGGATAGCATCTGTGGTCATCGTTAACCATGATAACGTTGATTTACCACCTTGACTCATAAAAGATAGTAACCGATCTTCTTCAGATATTGTTGGAGTCATCACTGGCATCCACAGGGAAGGTTTTGTTAGTATTACTTTACCATGAAGTGCTCTGGTTGCATTATCATCAACTCCCTCAACGTGCCACATTGCATCATTATCATCGCTTTTTCGCACAAGTACAACTGTGTGTTTAGCTCCAAAAATAACTTTTCTAACATTTCTACAGAATCCAAAGATGTGTGACAGTGGAATCACACAAGAAAATGATTTCCTATTACCTTTCAACATTGATCGACGCGCTGCAAATCCTAAGTTAAATTCTGGATTTGGAAAAGGTAGATCTTCAACAGCAGCAGCAGCAGGAGGAGCAGCTCGATTATTTGGTTGTCGAAAAACCTGATTTCTATTGTCAGGGTGGTCAGAAGTATCTTTTGAGAACATCACTGATGGACCAGTTGATCTTGAGTAATCGTCGCTGTATCTTGCAAGACCCAATATCGTCGTGGCAACGTCGACGTCTTTCTGAATTGATTCAATATTTTTTCCGTCAATCATGTACGTAGCGCTGTCAAATAACGCCATAATACCATTATTAACAAAACCAGTTCTATCCTCAGCGGCGTACTCGGTATTATCTGTCTTTATAATTTCACCTTCAACTTCGATAAATGCCTCAGCGGGTAAGAAATATCTACTTGTATCCTGAACCTGTAGTTCGATTCGTCCACGCTGATCTGGCATTCGTGCGTCATAAGAATAATACTGATAATCGCGCACAGACTCATCTTTGAGAACTGGTGCGTCCATGTCAAACGCGGGGTCAGATACGCGCTTAAACATCGTTATTATTATCGTCTTCGTCTAACTCGAAGACCACTTCCTGCTATCAGACTAGCGGTTATATTTTTTTCCTTTTCCGACATCGGGATATCAGCTAACTCCGCTAGTTTTTGATTAACTGCTTGATTTATTATTTTACTTACATTTGCTGGCATCACTTCAGTGCTAGCCAATTTCACAGGTTGAGGTCGGGTCGCTTGTGGTCTGCGTATTAATCGTGATAGTCTATCTTTAATTGCTGAGAATACTTTGCTAGCAAGATTACCAACAGCGCCTATACCCTTTTCACGAACAACATCAATAGCTTTCATTCCTAGCTGCTTTGCAATCGGTATTGCTTTTGGGGCTATCCTCCTAAACAGACCCTGAATAACATCACCTAGTCCATCTCCGTAGGTCGTTTTGTATACCGGTAATCGAGAGTTTATTACCCTGACCATGGTAGGTCCACGAGTATTGTGTATGATCATTTTATTATTAAGTAACTTTATAACTAATTACATACTTAATCACTATGATACTCATCGGCGATTTCATTAATGAGAGACCGATATACATTAATATCCATGATACCGCCTGTAAATAATCGTTTACAAATATCAGCTACTTCATTAATGATTTCTGGGGAATTATTACCAGCTCGTTTTCCTCCAATGAGAATTTCTAGTCGATCGACATCAGCAAGAACGTTATTGGGGCAAGTAATAAGGCCACTTCCTAAACCACGTCCAGTTGCGCCAGGGTCGTCTTGAAATACGTCGTCTTCTTCTTCATTACCTGTTGTTTGGGCTGGTTGTAGTTGTTGTGATCGTGGTAATTTAATCTGTGGTGATGGTGGTAATATTGCAAATTCTTCCTTTTGTTGTTTTCGTCGTTGTTGTTCTCGTAGTTGTTTTTGTAATTGTTGTTTTTGTTGTATTCTACTAGACCGCAATGATAATGGTGATAATTCAAATTGTGGTGGTGGTGATGATTCAAATTGTGGTGGTTGTGATAATCGTTTGATTTGTTTAGTATCTTTTATATATTCATGTACAGTATTATCAAATTTATTAAATTTTTCAATATCTTCATTAGATCTGATTTCTGGAATACCAGTAGCAACGCGATATATATATCCTTGATCCAACTGGCAGAGCTTAATGATTTAATATATTCTGGTTTTACATATTTTTGTCTTTCATAATATCCATACGCGGCAATATCAAATAATTGGATTGGATCCCTGATAGAAGCAATACCTTCAGGCGTAAATTTATCTATTATCTTAATTCTGGTTCTTGGTGGTCGTGGTTGTGGTTGAGCTGCTTGTGGTGCTTGTGGTGGTGGTTGAGCAACTTGAATATGACCAGCAATATCAGCAGGCAATGTTGCAAGAGCTCGTTGTGTTGCCTCAGTTGCTGCAACAATTTTCTTCGTTGGTTCGACAATCGGTTTAAATAATTTTTCTGTACCTTCTGTAAATTCCACCTGAGACTCCTGACGCGATTGTAGTTGTTGCTTAACAGAATCACGAACAGGTAGATATTTTTTAATTGCCTCTAGTCGCTCTCGAGCTAATTTAGCTGAGTGTGGTTCTTCAATACTCATTATTGATAATATTTATAATGGATGTTTAATTTACAGCAGCAGGGAGGGTGGACGACAAAAAATTAAGTGACCAGTACGTGAAAAAAATCAGAAAAAATATGGTAAATTAGAGAAGTTTTCATTATTAAGACAAAAACTTTTGTTTTCAGTCTTCGTAAGAACCCTTAATTTCAAAAAATAAGGTCTCTACAATTAAGCCAAAAAGTTGTAGGGTCCACCCTTCCTGCTGCTCTGGTACTGATATTAGGTTCGCCCGATTGGTTATCTAACATTTGTCTACGTTTAGGTTTTATAAGTACTCGTAATGGCAATCAGTCAGTCACTATGACGTCAACCTAACCATAGAAGCTGAAGTAGACTACGCGCGTCAGTTCGTTGAATTCACTACGAATTTTTGCTGTTTAAAATGAAGAGTTTTATGTTACAGAAAACAACGATATAGTTCGTATAAGGTAAAAAGGCGCACATGTCTTATTTGGAATCAATAGGGTTGTCAAGGAAGCTGTCGGCGCCAGCCGCACGACCATCGCTCTATACGCTCTGGACTCCTGGGTTTTGAAGCACTTGTATATCGAAGCATTTACTTTTGCATTTTCAGAAATATACTCCTTTCATAATGATACCTCTCATTACTTTAGAAACATTACTGATTTTAAGAAAGTATGGATAACAAATGACAATAATTTATTCTCTTAACCTTTATGCTGTTCTTGGCGTGTTTTCAAGCGGACGACCCCTTGTTGGATCGCTTGTGTATTGCGTCACCTATTTTGACGCATTTGACATCGTACTTATATTCCTTTGAAAAACATATGTTGCGCAATATTAGTAGCACATGGAAAACGCAAGTTTTATAGGGACGATGACGTAAATAAACTTAATTTAGACTTCCAGAAGCTTTTCATATATTTATTAGGATTTTAATTTTGGGAGAGATTTTGTCTTTAAAGTTGTAAGAAATCCAGCTGTGAAAGATCATTATGGTGTCACAGGAAAATTATTTACTTGTAGGTAAAAGATATTATTTTGAACAGAATATTCTGGTGACAATTGCCTCTTTTCAAATGGTAAGCATCGCAGTATTTTATTCTTGTCAATATGTTAAATTTGGTATGCCTTTTGCGGCAATATTGGTGATGGAAACCTTAGGTGTGCAGAAAAGCCAGACAGCTGTGTGTGTGAGTGTGTGTGTGTGTATATATATATATATATATATATATATATATATATATATATATATATAATTTTCTTTTGGCTAGATTGGAGAATCTACTTTGGTAGTTTTTTTATTTTTTTTATTTTCCATGACCTCTCCTGCCTGAGTCCCAAGCCCAGAAAATTCTGAATACTAAACTAAGTACTAGATATAGAACATTCTACTTTTAGAATGTTTATTTCTAATCCCACTTGAGTTTAAGTAATTTTTTTGTTGAATATTGAAAATGCAGAGGATTTATGGAGGCAACCTACAAGCTTTTTACTGCTTTTTATTGCAGATGGCAGAATCCCTGCCCCATTCCATGATATACCATATCACTTTTTTCCTTACTTGAAAATTTTAATTTTCTTGGTAATGGACACTGCTATGCAACATCCTGCTGCAAGAAGGAAAGTTTCCAGGCATAAAATATCCACTTTCATCACTCATTTCACACAACATTGATGCTTTTCTAACCAAAGAACAGTTTTCTTATGAAAATAAATATACCATTATGTACCATTATGAGTGTGGCCACATAACTAAATGGCAGATGGTCCAGTGCTAGTTAATTTCAGTTTAGAGTGGCACTTAGTTTTTTTAGGCATATAGGAAATTTAATTTACAAATTTAGATTTTATCGTATTAAAAGATGCAACAGAACCTGTGTAATAATTATATAGATAACGTTTTCTTTTCCTTGGGTCAATAATGGATATATATCATTGTATGGTAAAATAAATACTATTTTACAGGTGGCAAAGCTGCAAGTTAAAAACTCTAGCTTTTTTTGTATGATAAGTTGAACTATATCCAGTATGTAACAAATTTGCTTTTGAATTAAACTTGAAAGATTAAACCAACTCTTCAGTATTCTCCCACCCCCTTTTCCTCAGTTTACCTCACTTTCATTGACTGATTATAAAAAACTAAATTGTTGAGCTTTGCATCATAGCTAGTTTATCATTGTTCTCAAGGTATTAGGTCCAAATAACTTAGAGATGTGAATGGTACTGAGTAAGATTTCTTCAAAAATAAGTTTGAAGTCTGAAAAGTCATGCAGTTTCCATTTATTTGCTCTAGCTCACAAATTGTTTGTTTATGTTTATCCACAAAATCAAGCATTGAATGGCATGATGGGAAATCTTGTATTTTCATGTGTGAAAATATAAGAATATATTCTTCACAGGTGAAAATATGAGAGACAAAAATTTGAAAATTATTTAACCAATATTTTTCTTTTTATGACACTTATGTATATAATAAATAATGGCAAATTGTTTCTGATTACCACTTGTGACGGGAAGCAACTCATGTATGGTCTGCATACATTAGATGCTTGTGACTCCAATTGAATGCCTGATGACGTGCTGTGTCTGGGTCCCATCATCAATAATTGGAGGCATCTGGAATCCTTAAAACACTTGAGGCTATCATAAAACAGCTGAGGATAAAAGAACTATTAAAATGAACAGAACACTAATAAAAACAATTGACTGCTAGAACTCATCTTTTGACAGAAACAGTTGTATGGGCAGCTGCTCTTTGGATACCTGATTATCATCTTTGAAGATATGCTTTAAGGATAATGTGTTGCTTTTATCTTTTATTTAATATAAAGTTGATAGAAGTTAAACATCTTTTAACTAATTTTTTATACAGTATGACAGTTGTAACAATGATCATTGTGAACATGGTTTTAATACCGTTAATGTCTCCTTGAGTGCCTCTAATAGCAATGTTGTTAATCTCATGAATAATGGAGTTTCTAGTAAAGGTTTACACATAGGTCATTTAAATATTCAGGGTATTCAATGGTTATGACAAACCTTATCCTAGGGATAGGAAAGCAGGAGGAGGTGGGCTCCTTGTATATCTTAGAATTCGTACTTTTGCTACAAGAAAGGAAGATCTAGAAATACAGGAAATAGAATCCATCTGGCTACAGATCACTCCAGAAAAAAACCTAAACCCTACTTTGTTTTGTGTACAGACCCCCGTCATCACATACTGATTGGTGTGAATACTTTGAACTTCAGATACATGTATATACAATTTCAAATGAAGAAAAGGATTTTACATTCTAGGCATTATAAACAGAGATCTTCTCAGTGATCCAATAAAAGTGAATTTGATGGATTTTATTGCTTTGTTAGGTATGAAACAACTAGTAAATGAACCCACCATAGTAACATCTACCTCTAAAACACTTACAGACCATATTTATACCAATACAAATGAAAATGTTTTGGATGTAATGGTACCAATCCAGGGTAAAGTACTTGATATCTGCCCAGGCCAGCCTGCTTTGGCAGCCTCCATGTCCTTGGGGGAGGCAGTTAGCTCCATTTCCTCTGCGTAATATAGCCAGTAACATGTTAAAAGTTGCATTAAAACCCATAAAAACCAAACAAACATTTCTTGTATGATTTTGTGTAGGACCAGTTGGTTACATAGGACAAGTAGCATTTTCAGGCTATTGTCCCTGTGGGCTTGAGGATTTTTTGGAGAGTTCACACACTGATTACATACTATTTAGTCTCTTTCTGAATAATATTGGGTATTGAAAAGTATTATATAGATTCAGTTCTTATTTAAAAGGGTCATAGTGATTTGTTTAGTAACTGATTCTGCAGTGAGTCACCTATGGTGTTGAAATATTGACTTGCTCCTTGTTTATAATGATGAATTTTGTGGACTTGTATGATCAATTCTATATGAACCAAATTGTACTAAAAGATAGTTGAGATATTAATCATATACATTTTAATCACATTCCTATAAATATAGTTTTCAGTGTCAGTGTCAGAATAAATTTTGTTGGGTAACTGTTACCTTGGGGCAAGTCACTATCTTTAAGTTCTTGAATATTACCGGTAGCAGCTATTGGATAAAATTTCAGCTCATTAGCAGTCAGCTTGATAAGAGTTTAGTAAAAGCTGAGAAACTAAAAGTTCTGGATACCAAAGTCATGCTTGACTTGTCAAGGCCCTGAGTTGCAGAGTGGTCTAAAATGCTTACTGTTCCAGATCACTAGCCATCTCATCTCTGTCTGTGTAGGTTCGAGTCTTGGGCTCTGTTAATGTAGCAATGATAAAATGATGCTCAGTCTGCAAAGAATTTGAAAATTTATATTTTCTTGACTTAGTATTTAAAGCTGCTGATTCTCTCCCAGTCAAGTTCACCCACAAATAGTAAGATCCTGAGTTGGACTTGAGGTGTATTTCTGAGCCTCATATTTCTTAGCTGGTGTTTGTTAGCATTGGGAGAAGTTCATGTTTTGGCAGTTCAGCATGAATTGAACCAACAAATATAGGAGCTGCCCTTAAATATATTCCTCTAAAAAAAAACATCTTTTCCGATGCAAAGCAATTAAATGGGGCAAAAAAGAAATCAAAATACTTACTCAAGTGTTTCTGCTGAAATCATTTTTTTGGTCAGTTTCTCCTTTTTTCTCGCCTCCACCAAGAGTTGGCTGATTTTATTAAAAGACTTTAAGGCTATCATGGATCGCATGAACCCTTTATAACTTATAACACCTCCAAAAATGTCCCACCTTAGGCCTAAAACTCTCCAATTTACATAAGATAATCATTGAATAGCTTGCTGTTTACACATGTAAGCCTTTTTCAGCCAAGTACTCAGCCATGCATCTTTGCACAGGTCATTGTACTGTAACATTTCTGTTTTGCATTGGTTTCTGTAATGTGCAGAAAGAATGTGTTAAAATGCCTTTTTTGTTTTCGCAAGTTTGTAAGAATCTTTTAAATTTAAAAACAGTAGATTTTAACTACTAAACAGTCTGATCGGTAGAGACTTTAATACAATATTTTTGTCTTGGAACCAGTAGAATCACATGTATGGTCCCAGCCTCAAAAGAATTTTTATAGGAGATGCCTGAGGAGAAAATAATCGTTTAAGACCAAGCATGGTTCATTGAGACAGATGTAGTCTTTAAAGAAACACAATTCCAGTTAAAAAATATGTTGGTAGCAAACAACATCACTAGATTCAGTGTATAAATTGATAGGAAACTCCACAGCACTTTCATATATCATCAGTTTCTTATTGATATGCAGATGAGGTTGCCTGTGTTCAATTTACTAGTATTTGACATGATACTCACTTGCACTGTACACTGAAATTATTATTTGCATTAATTTCATGAAGTTAAAGGTCATCATAATAAGCACACATCCACAATGTCAACAATGTTCACTTCATTTATCAATGTGGGGAACTCTCCACTCTGGAGGTTCAGACTGTCTCTTTCTTTCTCAGTATGGTTGCATCCAATAAAAAGTCGTACAAGATATGTTTTAGAGACTAATTTATTCTGAAAAGTTGATTGGTGGTGATACACAAGGCATGTATGTTGGTAGGCTGCAAGAAAATTAAGATGGTCTGAGTGGCTTATAGCAGCCACTTTCCTCCTACAAAGCATGTTCAGACTGAAACACTGGTGCTTAGAACTGGCAATTTATATTGAGTTTACCAAAAGAGGAAAGTGTGTTTGTTGATGTATGTATGGGTATTATGTGGAACACGGTACATATACTTAGTTGTTTAGCAGTAAGAAGTGGTTACCCCTACAAAAGACTACCTTTTCATTCCCAAATGTGTAATCCCATAGTATTTCTCAATATTGTCTTACACTGCATCGTTTTTAGAGCATCTTGCCTCTTCAGAATTTTCTTTGAAGTTCTCTCACTCTTAATGATATGAGATTTAAATGAAGTCATATACCCAATTACTATGGTTACTAACTTTGAAAAAGTTACATGTTTTCATTAAATGGCCATGCTTTACTGACAGTAAATTGTTGGAATTAGTTCAATTGAAATGCCATATATACTTGCTTATAAGTCAGATTCAACTGCAAATCTGTTGCCATTGATCTGAGTCTATTCTGTTACGTGTAGGCTCATACAAAAGTAACAGAAGAAAAGAGTGAAGCCAACAAGCTTTGTAAATTTCAACAAAATAATTTATTTCCCTAGAAATCAAGGTAAAAATATGAAATAGGACTTAACGGTTTGTGAATATAATCCAAAAATTAATCCAAGAATTGAAAAATATAAGTCCTATCACTAAACAGTTCTAATTGAATCCAGGTTCGAATCTTGATGAAGTTCCAGTATGGAAGGCGATGATGTCAGATGAGGTCGTTGTACTGATGGCAACAATTCCTCGTTGAATCACAGTTTATAATGTTCCCGTTTAGAATTCCAGAATAAATTTTTCACTGAATATCTTTGTCCCAGAATTTTTATAAAGAAAGAGCACTTGTGTAGTTTTCAAGAGAATAAATTATTCAATCCCAAAAAGTAGATGGACTTTAAAACAATTTGGCATCAACAATAGCATCACCTTGTACCCTCAAGGTGTAAGATACAACTGAATGGGTCTACTAAAAACCGTCTGTCTTAACACACAATTTTAGATCACATGGTGGCTCATGTGATGGCTACGTGATTCACTAATTTGAACAGCGAAATAAGAAAAATGCCATTTATCATGTAGGCCTGAATAGCCCTATCAAAGAATCAAATTCTTGTGCTGGAAATATATAAAAAAAGAAAGGTTGTTTATAACTTAGCTAACATGTGGGCCAAACATGACCTTGGTCAAATAGCCAATCGTTTTCACTCAATGTTTACAAAATCTATGAACCAAAGTGAGCTAAAAATAGTGCTTAAGTCTTACTTTTACGTTCTAATCAGACTGAATATTTTTTTAAAAATATCAAATCCCGTGAAAATAATCATTACAATAAAATGCAATGAAACAAAAAAGTAAAATTAAAAAGAATTTAAAACTAACACACAAGCAATTTAATTACATATTGGTAACACTTCCCCCCATAAAGAAAAAGAAAGATTTATGTAATAAAGCTTTCTTTTTATCATATGTAAATTATACATGAGGTAAAACAAAATTACATAAGAAAACTCTTATGAATTATACAAAGTGTACAGGAAATATTTCTATACATGGGAAAGTGCATCTGCAATCAAATTGTCTTTTCCTTTGTTGTACCTGATGTCAGGATTATATTCTTGCAAAAACAAACTCCACCTTAATAATCTTTGATTTTTATTTTTCATCTTGTCGATGAAAGTAAGGGGGTTGTGATCACTAAACACAACAACCAGAGAAGGAGCTGAGCTAATGTAAACTTCAAAATGCTGTAATGCCAATATTAAAGCCAAACATTCCTTCTCAATTGTTGAGTAATTTCTTTGGTGCTTATTTAATTTCTTAGAGAAATAGCACACTGGGTGATCAACACCATTTCTATCTTCTTGAATCAATACTGCTCCAACCCCAACATCACTTGAATCAACAGATAATTTAAAAGATTGATTGAAATTTGGAGCTGTAAGAACCGGCGCACTTTTGAGTATGGCTTTTAATCTATCAAAAGCCTCCTGACACTTTTCAGTCCAAAGAAACTTGTTTTTCTCACTCAACAAGTTTGTCAGGGGTTCAGCAATACATGTATTAGAAAAATTGGAACAAAATTTTCGATAGTATCCAGCCATATCCAAAAATTGCATCAGTTGCTTTTTACTGACGGGCACAGGGAAATCAGAGATAGCCTTGACCGTAGCATCTATAGGTTTAACTTGACCATGTCCGACAATATGTCCTAGAAAAGTATCACAAGCACAGCAAAACTCACTTTTAGATAAATTGATTGTCAAATTTGCATCAGTGAGTCTTTCAAAGAATTTCTGAATCGTGGCTAGATGTTCTTTCCAGGTGTCATTATAGATAATGACATCATCATCGTAAGCATCACAATTATCTAGACCAGCGGTAATCATATTCATCAATCATTGAAAGTACTTGGGGATCCCTTCATCCCAAAACGACATTACTTTTTATTGATAGAGTCCATCTGGAGTCACAAATGCCGAAATTTCCTTTGCTTTTTCCATTAGGGGAATTTACCAAAATCCTTTCAGAAGGTCAAATTTGGTGATGTACTTGTCATTTCCAATTCTATCAATACAGTCATCGATCCTTGGTAATGGAAATTAATCTGTTTTTGTCATACTGTTCACCTTCCTATAATCAGTGCACATATGGAAAGTTCTATCTGGTTTTGGAACAAGTATACATGGTGAACTCCAGTCTCTTTTACTGGGCTCTATGAAACTGTTCTCCAGCAAATACTGACTTTCCTTTTTCAAGTATTCCTGTGTGAGAGGGTTCATCCTGTATGGGTGTTATTTCACAGGTTTTTAATCTACAATTTCAGCGTCATGAAAAATTTTGCTTGTCCTCGTAGGAATATCTGGAAACAAGTGCTCATATTCGAATAATAACTGTTTAAGTTCAATCCTTTCTTCTTGTTGCAAATGTAAAAGTTTCTGGTCCAGATTTTCATAATTTTCAAATTCCGAAGATTTGTTGCTCCAAGATCAACAGAGTCCGATTGAATTTCTTCACTTAAATCCTCAGTTTGTGAGACAGGTACAACTAAATTAATTCCATTATTTACTTGGCTATCTCTCTCAGTATACTAGTACTCCATTAATTTATTTAGATCAGAGTACTATAATTATAATTTAACTCATTCATTTTCTTCTTTACTTTGTAAGGGCCGTAAAATCTAATTTGAAATAAATTTTGAAGAAGGAGCAAGAGAGAATGAACTCTATTACAAGACTCAAATGTTCTCTCAAGCAAAGTTCTGTGAAACCATAGTTTCACTTTTGACTTGAATTGCTGAGTGCCGAATTCAGGCATAACTAGCTGGAAAATTCCAAACATAAAATTTTACTCTTGATCTGATTGGACAGATTTGGGAAGGCAAAATTGAGTAAGAAACTTTATCAAAGCTTTTACAATGGTTTTGGTTTTAATGTTCCACAAAGGAATTGCCTCTGGGAATCTTGTTGGCGCACACATAATGGTCAACAAATATTGGTTTCCTGACTTGGTCTTAGGTAAGGGACCAACACAGTCTAGCATAATTCTGCTAAATGGTTTGTCAAATGCAGGAATAGGTTGCAGATGAGCCTTAGGTATCTTCTGATTGGGTTTTCCTACCATTTGACAAGTATGACAAGATCTACAGAATTTACAAAGATCACTTTTTATTTTTGGCCAATAAAAGTGAGTCAAGATCTTGTGATAAGTTTTATTTATCCCTAAATGACCAGCCAGAAGAGTTTCATGGGCCAAACTAAGTATTTTCTGTCTGTAAGATTTTGGAACTATAATCTGATAGTTCACTGACCATTCGTCACCAGCAGGTACCTCGGGAGGTCTCCATTTTCTCATAAGAATTCCATTTTTAATGAAATAACAGACAGGTACTTCAGTGGCTTCAGTTTCACTAATGGCCCTTTGAAACAAACAGGAGATCTCAGGATCTTTTTCTTGTTTGACGACAAGTGATTGTCATTTATCACCCTGATGAGATAAAAGAGAATGAGTATTTTAAAGAGGATCACTATGATCAATACCTTTCGATTAATCCAAATGAGGAGTGAAAGTGACCTTATCAAAAGCCTGACTAATACATGTGTCAGCTAAAGGAATATTTTCCTTATCAAAATCATTCTCAAGAGCTTTCTTTGCCATAGCTCTGGTAACTGCAGAAGCTGGATATAAATCAGGGTATTCTTTTTCAATTGGATCAGCTTTTTGATCCAAAGAAGGCTTGTCAGTTACAAGTGGATTAACCACAATCTTGTCTCCAGCTAGGTCATTGTCTGGTAACAAATGAATGCCCTCAACGGGTAAAGTAAGCACTATACCAACTGTCACAGGTCCTGAAACTAAGTCTGATGACAAAATTTACAGAATGGAGAGGAACATTAACAAAGCCGCACTCTACTCCCTGAATGAGAACACTCTCATTAGAACAGGACTTCTCAGACAAAGGCAGAGTATCTGAGAATAAAAGACTCTGAGAAGCTCCTGTATCCCTTAAAATTTTAATAGGGATAGGATTGGCCAAAATCACCTAAAAGTGTTTTAGAACCCTTCGACATGAATGGTTCATAATTCTCCATAATAAAATTAGACGGGGGTTTTTGAGACCCAACAAATGTATTGCTTTCAATACATGACCATGACCTTGACATCTTAGAAATAAGAGCATTTGGGATAGGTCTATCTTGGTTCTGATGTCTATATTTCAATTTGAAGTAATCAGAAATAATGTGTCCTTTTTTCTTGCAATAGGTACATGTAGGCATAGACAAGGATTTTGAATCAAGTTTATCAGAGGCTTGATTTTTAGAAGTTGTGCCGGATTGAATTTTAGAAGGAGTCGTATTGGGCTGAAATACCTTTCTACCAGTAGACTGCTGGGTGAATGATTTGCTTACAACAGGAACTTTATGAGTTATGGAATACTTGTCAGCAACAAGAGCAGCATTTTTCCAAGGTTTCGATCTGATGCTCTTCAAGACGAGTTTTAATGTCATTAGGAATACAGTTCTTGAACTCTTCAAGTAATACATGTTGTTCGAGACTTTCATCATCATGTTCAGGTTTCTCGGCTAAGCACCATCTCTTAAATAATTGCTCTTTTTCTCTAGCAAATTCAACATAAGTTTGTCCAGCTTCTTTTTAATAGTTCCTGAATTTTTGCCGATAAGTCGCAAGGACTAACGCATAACCCTTCAAGATGCATTCCTTAACCATATCATAGTCAGAACTTTGCTGTACTGACAGGGATGCATAGGTATTTCGGGCTTTGCCAAAAAGTACCTATTGCAATAATTGAGTCCAATGCTTACTTGGCCATTTCAAAGTTTCAGCAACTTTTTCAAAATAAATAAAATATTTGTCTACTTCTTTTTTACTAAAAGGGCATAGTAGCCTAATATTTCTTGTAATGTGAAAACTTGAATTTGTATGTGAAGTGAGATCGTGCTTTTCACTTGCCAGCTCCATTTCTTTCATTTTAATTTGAAATTCCCTTTCATCCTTCTCTCTTTGCAATTGTATCTGCATTTGCTTATCTTTCTCCCTCTCCTGTTTCTCTCTCCCTCTCTCTCTCTCTGCTCATTTTGAAATTGCAATTTCATTTGTTTATCAGTCTCTCTTTCCTGTCTCTCTCTCTCCTCTTTTTCAAATAACGTTTGTTTTTCTTTCTCTCTTTCCTGTCTCTCTCTCCTCTTTCTCAAATTGCAATTGCAGTTGCTTCTCTTCTAATTGCAACTGCATTTGTTTCTCCTCTTTCTGAAGCTCGAGCTTCCTTAACTCCAATTCCATCTTGTATTTCAATTTTAATTCCTTTACTTTTATGTCGGAGTCTGATACTGACTTACTGACCGAAGCTAAAACACTTTTATCGAAAACATTCTTCTCCACCAAATACTGAATCAAAATGTTTTTAATTTCTTGGTTTGTTAAGGGAGCTTTTGCCCCAGAAAGATCATATTTTCTGGCAAGTTCTAGCAACTCATCTTTTCTCAAACTATCCAGCTGCTCGAGTAGGACTAGAAAGATAAGTCTCCACTTTTAATAACATTGTGAATAAAAGCTTTTTGTTTTCACTAAAGATTTCAAAAAAATGTAAAATATTACTTGGGATTTAAAAACTAGGGGAATTTAAATTTCAAAAAACAATTTTCTGAAATATTTTAGGCAAAATTCATATATCCCAAGACGAGCAACCCAATTTTCTCTTGTTACATGTAGGCTTGTACAAAAGTAACAAAAGAAAAGAGTGAAGGCAACAAACTTTGTAAATTTTAACAAAATATTTTATTTCCCTAGAAAGCAAGGTAAAAATATGAAATAGAACTTACAGTTTGTGAATATAATCCAAAAATTAATCCTAGAATTGAAAAATATAAGTCCTATCACTAAACAGTTCTAATTGAATCCAGGTTCGAATCTTGATGAAGTTCCAACATGGAAGACGATGATGTCAGATGAGGTCGTTGTACTGACGGCAACAATTCCTCGTTGAATCACAATTTATAATGTTCCCGTTTAGAATTCCAGATTAAATTTCCACTGAATATCTTTGTCCCAGAACTTTTATAAAGAAAGAGCACTTGTGTAGTTTTCAAGAGAATAAATTATTAAATCCCCAAAAATAGATGGACTTTAAAACAATTTGGCATCAACAATAGCAACACCTTGTACCCTCAAGGTGTAAGATACAACTGAATGGGTCTACTAAAAACCGTCTGTCTTAACACACGATTTTGGATCATATGGTGGCTCACGTGACGGCTATGTGATTCACTAATTTGAACAGCGCAATAAGAAAAATGCCGTTTATCATGTAGGCCTGAATAGTCCTATCTAAGAATCAAATTCTCATGCTGGAAATATATAAAAAATAAAGGCTGTTTATAACTTAGCTGACACGTGGGCCAAACATGACCTTGGTAATAGCCAATAGTTTTCACTCGATGTTTACAAAATCTATGAACCAAAGTGAGCTAAAAATAGTGATTAAGTCATACTTTTACGTTCTAATCAGACTGAATATTTTTTTAAAAATATCAAATCCCGTGAAAATAATCATTACAATAAAATGCAATGAAACAAAAAAGTAAAATTAAAAAGAATTTAAAACTAACACACAAGCAATTTAATTAGATAGTTGTAACTGTTCATTTTATTAAAAATATTCAGTAAAACAAACAACATTGACTCTGATCTGCTGGCATTATCTGCAGCAGCAGATCAGAGTCTGTGATGTTTGGAACTGGACTTGACTTATTGATGAGTACATATGGTAGATGGGATTGAGGTTATACAAATTCTGATTTTATTGTGAATTTTTTTTCAGCTTTGATAGGCAAAAATCGAATGAAGCCTGTTTGAAGATGACAGTTGAAGGAGCTCTCACTGAGGATCAGAAGAAGCAGATTGTACCAAAGACTAGTGTTTCAAGTGAAGTACTTGTCAGAATAAAGTATGACAAGTTGAAGAACTGGCAAACAGTGAAGAAAGAGATAGAGTCACTTTTGAATAATCCTGAGTGGATAGAAGCTGCTATAACCCTGGTTTATGGCCCACAGGTATAAATGTGTGGTGGTTTAAATTGTTTGCAATAAATCATATGTCCAGAGATAGGTGCTTTCCAAGTGTTTGTCTTGGCTCATATACTAGATTCAGGTCACCCTTTTGGGTTGCTACATAATACAGCATATTGGGCTGCTTCATAATTTAGCATATTGGGCTGTTACATAATATAGCATATTGGGCTGATACATAATATAGCATTTTGGGTTGCTTCAGTATGTAGCATATTGGT
>JAECUM010031754.1:0-16460 GCA_016617855.1 Megalonaias nervosa
TTTTAACTCTTTAATTTCTACTAACAACTGATACAGAATAGTAAACAGGTTTCATTTCAATATGGCCAACTCCAATGCTTTGTATTACATTTTACCCTTCTCCCACCCCATGTCCCATGATCTGACACTCCATTTCACTTCTGAAAGACTGTCTTTGGGCCATAATCCTAAATCCATTATAAATAATGTGTCTTTAGGTATGTATACATCTGGCCAACAGATAGTTTAAACAGCTGCTGTTGACATTTCTGTGCACTCATTTTGGACCCCTTCCTCGAGAACCTCAAGGAAGGGAGCAAAAAAATATACTCCTATAGCCTACCATTATCATATCACTACTATAGGCATCTCAGGCTTTTTTTTCACAATTATACAGATTTTATAGGGAAACTATTAAAACCAGAGTGTAATCAACGAGATCACCTCTGTGTCACTTTTAGTTGCCTCCTGTAGCCACTGGAAAAATTACCATGCAGAATTAAATTCAAACAAAAGTGATTTTCACAATGAAAATTTAGTTTCTTTATAAGTAAAGTTTCTTACAGAATTTTATCTTCACATCTTTAAAATTTTACATTTAATAGACACCATATAACCAGTATTGTGCTGAGATGCTGTTAACAATGTCATACATACATACTATGACAGCTGGGCATTCAAAATGTAAAATAATAATAATAATATAATAATAATAAAAAACATTATTTTCCATGATATCAAAGTTGAGGTGCAAGAGGTGGTAAAAACCAAAGATTAAGTTTGGTTTTTTTTCTTCTTATTTTTAAAAATCATTTTCTTTTCATCTGCTGCAGAAGCCATTAACGTTGTCCATGCCTAGAAGCCAAAATTTACTGAGTGAAAGTCACACACTTTGAATAACCTTAGCCAGTACTACCAGCACAGTTCATGCTTCAGTGATTACCCAATGATTAGCAACTCCAGCTGAGGTCTTCCATAAAGAGCATACAGTATGAAGTCTGCTGTCTAATTATTATATACTCACTCACACCTATCATATAAATTTAACCTGTTGGGCTTAAAGAAGTAGGGTGAGTCCGCTGTTCAGAAGGAAATGGAGAATTTATAAACCTGTTTTAAAACTCTTAAGTTTTTCTGTCTTAGTGACAGAAAGAAGGAAAAACTGGATGATGAAGTTGACCAGAAAAATCATATGAGAAACAATCTCACTTCTCTGGATATACATTTGAAAGGGAAGTTGGTTACTGTTTCAAGGGTTATGCTCTTGATGGTAAATCCAGGTCAATGCTTAGTAGTCGGTTAACAGACACCAAGGGTTATGCTCATGATGGTAAATCCAGGTTACTGTTGTAAGAATTATGCTCCATAGGCAGAGGGAGCAGGTCCAACATGCAGCCTTTAGAGTCATTAATAAATCTTACTGGATTAATGAACAGATTACACCTGAGATAGTAACCACTGCAAGAAATTCACACCAGTATACAAAGAAGCATGGAAGCAAGGTCTTCTGGCTTCATTATTAGTCAATATCACTAAGGAAACAAATAAACAATGTAGTCCAACACATGGAGCATCCTATACACAGACAGTTGGACCAATGTTGGGTTATGAAGGTGAGAATGGGGAAACTTTGTTGTGAATGACTTTTTCATCACCAAAAATAGGTATTATAAAACCCTCCCCAAACTGTTGCCTAGGACATAGGAAGAAAAAATAGATGAGACACATTGAGACTGTAGTTATATATATATGCTTTTATAGTTGCAGAAGCAAGCACTAATGCCATCATTTGTAAGATAGTTCTACAATTCACAGATGTGAGCAAACAAAGACAATGCTATTATTACCAAATGAATACCATTTTCCAATATCGGAACACACAAATTAGCTGATATTAACAACATAATGCACTGAAATAATAATTTCAATATAATCCATTAATTGATTTAGCAAGCAATGTGGCAGCAAACCAACAGATGGAAGGATATCCTCAGGATATCAAAATATCCCCAAATCTGATGCTCAGGCATGGTGATAAAAACAGACAAAAAAGCAAATGCTATTCAATCCTAACCAAACTTCAAACTCAGAAAACAGTATATCTTTCAAGTTTTCCTGTAATACAGCAAAATCTGCATTTGCATTTTCACAGTTTCTTATATAATAAAATATGTTCCTAATTTTACTCTTTTTTTTTCCAGTGACATTCACATGATCTAAAAAGCTGCCTTTCCTGTAGGAAAATGGAAGGTGTCTAAACCATCTGTGGTCCACTACGCTTAACTGAGTATTTCAACCAAACTTTCAAAATCATTAATCAGCTCATCTGAAATTGTTCCTCTCTAAAAAGCAAGGTACAAATTTAATGCCTTAAAAAAATCCTTACAATTTCTATTAAAGTCTTAGCGTCTATCTCAAGAAAATTTGTCCTCTAGAGACATAAAGATTAAATATTAAGAAATATGCTCAGGTTTCAAGCCAAGTTGTACATATACTTCTGAATTCCCTAAGGTCACTGACAATTCCAAATAGTAATTTTCTTTGGGTTTTTTTCTTCTAGTCCTCATACACAATTTCTATATAAAGTCTTGAAGTCTATTTTGAAGGAAATTTGTCTTCTAGAGACATATAAAGATTTTGTAAGTGTTAAGAAATATGTTCAGAACTGTGTATATATACTACTTGACTTTAACTTCATGGACAGTTGCAAACATAACTTTCACTATTATACACTTTTCTTTCTATGGTCTTACCAACACAGTAATGTATTCATTACCTCCAGTTCAAGTTTCAGACTCTTGTGTTTGATGGAAGCTGTAGACTCACTGGATACACAAAAGTCCCAACCACCAAACACCTTGTTAAAAAATTGGTGGGTCAGGCTCCCACCTGATGTTTCCAAAATACCCTGCTTCACACCTTTAGCAGAACTGAAACATATGCAGACAACTCACTTGGAAAATTGCCAGCTTCTGCTAGTGAAGTACCTAATTATAAAATTAACATCTTTTATTAAAAACAAGACTGAACAAATGTTGTATAGCTCAATACATCTCCCCCTCGATAACTCACGCACAATGGGGTCAAAAAAACATAAACAGAACTATAAGTGAGGGCACGAGTTACTTAGGGACCTCTGCAAAATAAGTGATGCCATTCCCGCTGGACAAAAGCATGGGCAGGGGGAGAAATGGGCTGTTTGATGGCTGAATACTTGTTTTACAATTGCTTTGAGAATAATTGTCAATAAAGTGCATTTTCTAAGGAAGCTAATCATTAATCTGTAGAAAATTACATTTACTTTCAAGATGCCCAACATCTGAAAGATCGTTAACATTACTCCAACTGGTTTCAACAACCTTCACATGTATGTGAAAACAATTGTTGTTGTTGATTAGTCTGGTTCCTTGCTTATTATGTTATAGCCAAGTTGGAAGCAGGGAGTTTATGAAGTTAGGAAGCAGATTACTTGTTGATACAACACAAAACAAAATTCCTTTTTTCAAAAACTAGCAACATTTATTTCGTGTAACAATTCTTGACATTGAAACTAAAATTTTTACTTTTCAGTTAGTAAAATAATAATGCCATGATTTCATTGCAAGTAACAGTGAACTTCATCTCATCCTTGAGGATATCTGTAAATGCCAATTCAAGATTTTTCTGAAACTCACTTCTCGTCAACAATCTGTATCTGTGAAACACTTTAAGCTCTTTATTTCACCAAGTATTCATTTTGTTTGGTTGTCTTGCAACCTTTGACCATAATTATGATTGAAAAGCTTAATTTTAGGTAGTCTAATTATATTAAGTGCACGATAATATTTATAACAGTGTTCGCTTGATCAAATGAAATGAGTTCATCTGACATATGACCGGGGCTGCTAGATCTTATGCATGTAGGATTTGCATGTGTTTTATCATTTCTTTTGTTCCACATCCTTTATTTAATACAAAAGATGCAGTTAACATGACAATACAAAGGAGGTCAGCTTCTAATTCAATGCAACAAATACTTCACAAGTCAGATATCAAAACACGGTCGTCACTTAACTAGGTTATCAGAGAAACTCTCGCTGACAGAGCTGTTACGATAGATTGACACATTTAGATTTTACGTTTGAATACTAGAGGGCACATTGCATTTATGATCATTACACTTAAACCCAAGTAAAAGATCGAGCTAAAATACAAATTTCTCTTGATAAAAAAAAACTTATTTAATTGGCAATTATTTATTAAAGTACTGCCTTCAGTAGGCGTAAGAAACACTTTCATGTCTCAAAATTTCATTGAATATTGTTATTTACTGTATTTTAAGAATGTCATTTGGATAGAAAACGTAAAAGAATTTATGACTTATTAAAAGTTGACAATTTCGTAATGTTGATTAAAATTTCCCAGTCCTATCTACAGTTTTTGGTCATACAATAAGCAATATATCAAAGTTTCAGTTACCAGTTGTGATTGCGATTTTCTTCAAGTTCAATAAATAGAGGTCAATTTTTGGGTAATTTCTAGTTAAAAAAGATGGGATCCTGCCTGACCCCACATTATAAGCATGTCTGCAAGTTATTAGGGCACTAAGTTATTGAGAGAGTGGTGTAAATTTGAGCAGTGTTGCATTTATGATGAAAAACCCACAGTATCCTACTGTAGTTAAACAACCTTAGCTTATCAAGCAAGAGAGGTTCAAAATGTGACATGATAGTTACTACAGTTGTCTTAATTCAAATTCTGTATGAAAGAAGCAATTGTTCCCTGTCCCCAACAGCTAGCCTCTGAGACAGCAATTTGTTTTCATTCTGATCAATTTAAATCAGACCTCAAACATTAAATATCTCTCAAGTAAATGTCTCATGATCTGTAAAATGGTAGTTATAGAAGCAAGAGTTTTGTTTCCTTTTTCTTTTCATTTCATCTCTTCTTGTTTTGGGTGCTCCAGCATCTTTCACATTCTAGACTAAGCTAAACCAATGCAAATTAATAGTTTTCAAGCCTAATCATTAGTAACTGATGAATCATAGTAAAACTAATGGATTTAATTATTAGTTCTTTGACTACTTTTAATTACTAGATATTTTTAAATAGTTATAACTACTAATCAAGCTCAACAATCATAATAGAAAAAAATGTGATTATTAATGAATAAAACAAACTGGCTACAGATAAATTCAACCTTCCTATTCTACATGTCATATTGCCAAGATGACAGAAAATAAATAATTTACAATTGCATTTCTATATCTCTTCTTAACTGTGTGCATGAATGGTCATATACTTCTGCAAGAAATGACCAAATTCCACTAGACAATGAAACTAATGACTTCAACAATGCTGTCGAGTCTTTACAAGCAAAGAGATTTACCCACTCATCCCCAAAAAAGGAGTCTGCAGTGGAACTGATATCCTACTGGTTGAAATGTGAACATTTGCAAACAGAAATTTTTAACATCTTGATTTATTTAATGAAAGGTATACCATATATTGCTTAATTA
The DNA here is from genome assembly GCA_016617855.1 of Megalonaias nervosa. Lineage (NCBI taxonomy): Eukaryota > Metazoa > Mollusca > Bivalvia > Unionida > Unionidae > Megalonaias > Megalonaias nervosa. Next base: position 5,478 of record JAECUM010031754.1, read on the forward strand.
ATGCCCCTGAAGGTGTTACATTTTCCAAATGGAGGAGGGCTGGGTGTTTATTAGAAACCACGTTCAACTTACCCATTCATACAACATCATGCCCTTTTGCCAGTCTCCCTTACCTCTCAGCTCAGCTCCTCCACTTGTGAGTGTAGACAATGAATAATATTATACATTAAATACAGTTAATAAATGGTACATATGATTTATGACTTTCAAAACCATTAATATAGAATCTTAATGTTGTAGGTATGAAAGCATATCAGGATACAAATTTTAAGCATGATTTCAACTGAATAAGGAGACAGGTACAGATGATGTATAACTTTTCAAAACCTTTTTATGACATCTTATTGTTGAGACTACTAGTGCTGTCACTTCCAGAAAGGTGAAATCTGTGTTGCAATTTAAAGGTGAGAAACAAATAAAGGTATATTACTTCTTGACAAGCAACAGGAAGCTGAGTATAAATGTGGCACCAATGGCCATGAGGTAGGCAAGGGACATGTTGTATGTCTCTACTCCTCCAATTGGTACTGACAGACTCATGTTGTAGTAGTTCCCATAGAACAGCACTGTGTTTTCCAACAAACCCTGAAAACACAAAGAACATAACTTTTTACATTATGTTTTTCTGTTAATCTTTAGAAACCTTATGAATATTTTCCAGAACTACTGATGGGATGTAACTCTTTTATATGCAACCCCTCCACCCATTATCAACAAGTAATTGATCTGGAACAATCACAATTCCATAAACTATCTAAGGTGGAATAAAATTCTTTACCATGCATGACTGGCTGGAGGGACTGCTCAAATTATGGGGAAAACTTACACTGAGTTATATGTTATTGTTGTTGTAGGGTTTAACGCCATTTTTCAGCACAAGATAGGCTATACATGGCAGTCAGCATAACTGGTGGAGGAAGAACCCTGGAAACCACGGGGAAAAACCACCAACTCACAAGAAGCTACTGGCAGGCTTTCTCACGTACACATGTTAGCCAAGCCTGAGACTCAAACCCACGCAGACAGAGGTGAGATGGCAGTGATCCGGAACAGTGAGTGCTTTAGACCACTTGGACATCTGGGGCCCCCATAGTGAGTTATATATCATTCAAAGGAAACAAAAAATCAATCAGATGAATGGCTGCTTCACTCAATCTTCCATAACTATTTCATGTGTAAAATGACATAATTCTGCAATTTTATGACAACATTAACTTGGCCTTTGATCTATCAACTGCAGAAACAATCAGAAGTTAGTCTTTCTCAAATGTAATGTAACTGTAGGTTGATAAAGAAATAATTGTGAATGGTACATTATATACCCATCACACGATTAATAGCCCTCTACATAGGCACTAATAGGGCATGCTTGACCCTTCAGATTATTCAGCAAAAATCTCAATGATTTCAACGTTTGGTCAGGTATGTGGTCACAAACTCTTATTAGACTTGGCATTACTATGACCTCTGACCTTTAAACACTTAATTTATAGGTTTCTTTACTATCCTAAGTGCAAACCATCTACCAAGACTGGTCAAAGAACTCACTCTAGAACAAAAATATATGATACTGAAATAAAGTTATTCTACAAAACCCATTTTACTTCTTTCAGTCATAGCTGCCTTGATCTTTGACTTGTGATCCCAAAATCAACAGGCTTCTTTATTTTTCAACAATGTTTCTTTTTTCAGCTGCAGTGACCTTGATATCTGACATTTTGGGCTCAAACAATCAATAGATTTCTTTCTTAAACTAAGTGGAAGTTATCCACAAAGTTTGAACTAAGTCCATGATGCAGAACTGATGTTACTGAATAAAAGCCACTTTTCTGTTTTCAATTACAGTGACCATGACTTTGGACCTTTTGACACCAAAATCAATATGCTTCATTCTTTTATCAAGATCTTACTTGGCAAAGGTAGGTACTATAGAAATGAAGTTACTATGCAGAAAAGGAAAAGTTATATAGACAAATGGGCAGACAAAGAGATTCAAAGCATAAAGTGCTCCACCAAAAGGTGGGTATATAAAAATTGGGGAGAGTAACCTTAAGAACAATAGATTTATCATGCTGAACCCAAAATGAAAATGTTCACTCCAGTGAACTTGATTTTTGACCTCTTGATCTGAGAATAAATAGGGAAGTGCCTCTGCCCAAGCGCAGACTAACTATGAAGTTTAATGAAAATGAATCCAGGAAACTCAATATATTGATCAAAAACCACCAAACAAATTACAATATCAGCTCCACAGGTTTGGAACTTTCATATCTTAGAGTCAGAATCAACAGAGCATTGCCCCCTGTCAATGTGTCTTCTACCTATGAAAATCAGACTAAGGAAATCTAACCATGCAGAAAGGAAGATCACATTTTCAGCTCAAGTGACTCAGACCTTGGACTACACAGCTCCAAAATCAATAGACTTCTGCCCCTACCTGAATTCAAGCCACCTGAGGTTTGAGAAAAAACAGGAAACTTGGTTATAATGTGGAAACCACCCTGTCTATGCACTGATGGATAAGGAAACATAGATTACTATATCATGCCATGCCTTCAGCTGGGGTAATAAATATGAATGACTCAAAGAAAGGCACAACATGATAATCTAAGTGCATGAATGGAATTTGCTTTCTTACATTACAATACAGTTTATACTGTCAATCCTAATTTTATAAGACAGTTAATATTAATATGCACTTTTTTCACTTCAGAAAAATCTACCATTTAAGAGTACTTGATCAAGTTCAAAAAGTCAAAAAAAATGTACATCATACCAATCTTAGTGATGTCCATTTTATCCTTAAATACTGACTCAGTTTTGTTCAGAAGCTGATTTCTCTTGTAATAAAACAATACAGTCTCTAAACTTTTGAAAACAATTTTTTCATTCTCAGAAATACCTTATGTCAATACACTTGTCTTGCATATATGAGTGCATTAACATAGGGTTGCATTAAAGGACTTTCTTATTGTTCCAGTTGGTCCTAAATGTAAATGGTGCCCCTTTTGACATTCAATATGGCCTCCATAATGGCCACACTGAAAATCTGAAAAATAAATGCAGTCATGGTCAAGAACACTCAGAGGAGTCTGCATTGAAAATTGCACCAACAGTTGGAAGATTTCTACTTATTTACCAAGGTCCTTTAGTTAAATTTAATGCAATGGCTAGATGAAGGTGTCAAAGGTTACTGTTGATGATAATGCTTAACATGTGCAAGTGCAAACTACCAAATAAGAAGAAAAGATTTTTCAATATATTTTCAATAATTTCACATATCAAAAGGGGAGTTGAGAAAGATAAGCTTTATTTTTCAATACAATTTACTAAAATCACAATGCTAGACTGTTATTCTTATCTTCTGTACAAGAAAAGATACTGATATGGAGTGGAATAATGGGTAACCAGTCTTCCTGACTAATCCAATTGCCTGAGTACTTGAACTGACTATACATATGTTTAGGGCAAGTACCCAAATGATCAAACTGAATAAACAGTTCTGGAACCTCAGAAAATTCTGGCAGGAAATCAACAAATTTAACTTACGATCAGTTCAATCATGACACAATAATAAGGTTTTGCTGTCATTAAGTGATGGCTGAAAATTCTTGGTTTTTCCCTACCATGTCTTTGATCATTATTTGCTAAATTAAAGGACTTTACCCAATCAGGAACAAACATACTATTTCTCCCGACTTTTCCAGATTTCCAAGTGGTATAAGAACCCTGAAAATCGCTGATGGTTAATTAAAATATCTTAAGTAGTTCAAAGGTTAAACTCCAGATAAGAATACAACTCACATGATTACATTTTCCCTTACTAAGTCCTTAACCTTGCAGTTAGGAGCATGACTACAGTACATGAAACACAGTTTAATTATGACATATACTTTGGCAATGTTCCATAAAAAAATTTCTTTAACCATTATCAAATGCTAACAGATGGATGGCAATACCATAACAAAACACACCTAACTTAAGATGAATGTAAATACCTTCAACAGAAACTGCACATTTCATAAACTTCGTATCATCTGGTGATAAAAATATATACATATAAAAAAAAATGAATAAAAATTCCACTACAGGATAAAATTAAATTTTGCAGTAAATTTCAAGACAATTTAGCTATATAAGCTCCATTTGTTACAAGAAGTATCATATGACATGCTGCAAACATACTTACCGTTCCCTGAAGTATGGACAGAGCTATATTTCCTGCACTGGATGAGTTTCTTTTAAGTTCTTCTGTGTGTTGCTTGTAACTCGCACTACAATTGTATGTTTCACTGTACTGCTTGTTGTCAATAGAGACATCTAGGAGAATGAAATGCGGAATGACAACAACCCCAAAAATTATCAAGGTCAGGTACAAGTTCAGAAACATCAAAAAGCGCAGAAATCGAAAGTAGGAAACTGTGGAACTGCCAAAATGACCTGCAAAATGAAGAATGTATTTTGATAGTTCTTACATATTTACATAATTCTTACATATTTTCAGTGACTGAAGTAAATATTTAGATAAACAATTTAACTTTTGGTCCACTGTCAATGCAACATAAGACCCCAAAATACAACTTTAGTTTAAACAAGTAATTTAGTACCAGTATGCTAATATGGTCAAAGACTTGTTTAAAGGACACTTTTCAATCCTATTACAATTTTGTTCTCTTCACAATATCATACATGTTAGACCTGACATGCAGTAATTTAGCTGACCTTGATTCAATATTATAACAAGAGGCTCAAACAGGCCCGATAGCACTAACATGGCTGGTATATGCCTAATAATCAAATCCGTTATTAGCTGTAAAAATTTCTCTAATGATGTTGATTGCACATGTTATTTAGAAAAATGTTTTATGGTTCCTTTATTGTTTCCTCTAACATTTTTCCAACACTGAAAGGCCTTTATGCCAGGATGCTGCATTTAAAGTTGGTCTAACAGTGAGAGTAGTAAGTCTTGTGATAAGTATCCTATTATAAGTAATAGTGGCAATATTTGGTGGTGGATCAGAATCTTTTGTATAAATTTAAGTACCTTCAAACTGGGATACGTTTGGTAAAAAATTTGGTCAAATTCAAAATGGAGTGGTTTTTGAGAAGTAGTCAAATGTTTATTTTAGCAACAGCAGCCATTGCTGACAGTGGATCAGAATCATCTGTACAAATTCTGAAAATGCTTCATGCCAGGATGTTTTCTGACATCTTTAATCAAATTCTGCTAAGTTAAGAGGATGTCATTTAAATGTTTCCAATGGCTGGAAAATTTGAGGGTAAAACTGCATACTTTGTACAAAACCATTACATCCATTTATGATAAAATACTTCCAAAGGTTCTTCTATGTTTAATAACAGTGGCCATATTTGAAGGAAGATAAATACACATCATCCATTCAAACTTAAAAGGCTTTTGTACAGCAGTTTTTGAGAAGTTGTTTAAATGTTGTTTTCTAAAAGCAACCTGATATTTGAGGTGAATTGGCATCATTTGTTCAATTCAAAGCCCTTTATGCTACAATGATTTCATTCAAAGTTAGTCAAATTCTGTTCAGCATTTTGAGCATGTTTTGAGTTGCTGTTTAAAGGAGTCTTCTTTTCTAACAGTGGTGGCTTATGTCATGGCAGATTGGCATCTTTTGCAAAAACTAAACAAACTTGAAAGCCCTTAATGCTAGTATGCTTTCAGCCAAATTTGGTCAAATTCAATAGAGTGGTGTTGGAGAAACTGTTTTAATGTTTTTATATTTTTAGTAAAGATGGACATATCTAATAGCATATCAGCATTATTTCTACAGACTCAACAGCCCTTCATGCCAGGATGCTTTCTGTGAAATCTGGTCTAATTCCATTAAGCAGATTGTGTTTTGAAGGTTATTCAAAGCTTTTTGTTTTTAAATTAACAGTGGGCATATCTGAGATAATTCAGCATCATTGGAACAGACATGACACTCATTTATGTCAGGGTGCCTTTTGCCAAGTTTGGTCAAATTCTCTTGTGTGGTTCTAGAAAAACTGCATCAAGGACCTTTTTTTTAAAATAATGGTTGAAATATCTAATGGTGAATCAGCATCATATGCTGAAAATTTAAAGTCACTAATACCAGAATGCTTTCTGTTAAATTTAGTTAAATTGTGCACAGCAGTTCTTGGGAAGCTGTTTTTCACAGTTTTCTCATATATTTAATCACAGCAGTCATTAATAAGTTTGGAATGGCATCACTTGTACAAAAGTTTACAGTCTTTCATAACAGAATATTTTCTGTTAAATTTGGTCAAATTCTGACTGGTTCTTGAGAGGAGGTTTTAAAAGTGCCCATAGTTGGTGGTGGATAGGCATCATTTCTATAAATTTAAAAGCACTTGATGACATGATGCTTTCTGTCAAATTTGGTCACATTCTGTTGAAAACATGATAAGACATCATCTAAATTTTTATTTTTATTTTTAGCAGCCTATTTGATTGTGGAAATGCATCATCTGTAAGCCCTCCATGCTGACATGCTTTCCATAAGATCTGGCAAAATCTCTATTGAACAGTTCTTGCGAAGATGTTGTTTCAAGATTTTTATAAATTAGCAAATGGCAGCCAAATCTGATGGCACATCAACGTAGTCTGTACAAGCTTGCGAGCTCTTGATGCCAGGATACTCTCTCCCAATGGAGAAGTTGAAATTTGTCCAGTTGTTTTTGAAAAGTTACAAGCAGCAATTGCTAACAGACAGATGATGCATGATGCACAATGGATACATGACCATACTACAAGCTCACTTAATTTATAACCAGGTAAGCTAAAAATCTTTTCCAGTCATCACAAGGGACTCTTTGTCCATGGACCTATATATATTATTAGGGATCATGCTGGGGGAGGGGGGGGGGCACTTTCAGGCTAAACAGTCCTCTAACGTTTTGTTATTCACTCCAATGTGCCCAGAAAGTTCTCAACCCAAGAACCCTTCAAATTCAAACTTGCCTCTGTGCTGTACCAGTCATATATGGCAAATCAATAGTGTAGCAATGTGTTTATATGACATAAATAACCCCATGAATGTAGTGCAATTCCAAAAACCATGGTCCAACAAATCTGTGAGTAAATCAGCATGCATGTGAACCTCCGAGGTGGGAGGGTGTTTCTGCAGAGTTGAGGGATGTCTCCTGTAATTCACTAAAATCTGATGTGCATCCGAAATTATTTTTGAAAAATTTAATTTTTTTTTCACACCTTAGTTCTAATGTAGTATATTCAGGGTAACACTGCCTCTAATCATGTCATTGTGAAATGGCTTAAGCAGGGCAAGACAATTTAGTTGCTAATTTCAAGCTGCAAAAAATATAATTAATATCCCTAAGCTTCTGTTAGCAGGGTCTGTTGGCTTCAGCATTTAAAGTTTGTCGAGATGGGCTATTTTATTTGTGTACAGAAGTAATTCTACAAGGATTAAAGATGTTTAATTAATTATGGTTGAGTTACTAAAGAGCTCAATCAGCATAACACAATTAACATTACTTTGATTCTCTCCGGAGGGTATGTTCTGCTTCAGAGCTAAAAGTTTTTGCTGAGATGGATTAAAGTCTATACTATATATGATCAAAAGTAATTTGGACAAGATTAATAATGTTAACTGAATATGGTGAGATTACACAGGAACTCAAGTGGCATAAAATATGGTCAGTGTGACTTTGGTGTTTAAAGTTTGTTGAGATGTCTAAGCACGTGTCCTCACAATGCCAAAAATGCCAAAATCTAAGCAACTAAACACCACCTTAAATTTACTGATAGATGGAAATGGTAATTTCAGTACAGTGTGGATGGAATCAAGTTTGAAGGGACCCCAAAAAAGCATTCTGCTCTTCCAGTGCAGCTGATATTAAAAATGTTATATTGGCTTGAATGACATCACTTTTCATGCAGAAACCCCATCTCATAGAAGCATATTAATCAATACAGCAAATATGCCATCACTGAAATCCATGTTTGTGGGATCTTAATCAAATACGGATAAAGTTACATGGGCTGAGACAATATTGCCAACTTCATAGCTGAATATAATCTCCTGTTCCTGGTAGCAGATAATTTTTCAGATCTAATTTTAAAAAAAAGTTCCCTGACTCAAAAAGTTCTCATGCAAACAGAGAGAAACTACTCAAAATAGTGACTATTTTATTGTTCATAATCTTAACTGTATAATATAAGAATAATAAAAACAAAATGAGTAATATGAATGTTACATAAACTCGCTGTCATGAGCAACCACCTGCAAAACAAAACTAGCAACCATGACTTCATGGCAAAATATGCATTCGACTTAATTATGAATGCCCTATTGCAAACACTTATATAAACAACACTGACCTTGATTTATCCTTTGTAAGAATAAATGTAAACCAGACCAAAGTACATGTCATTAACAGCCACTGTAATGTCAGTAACAGCCACTGTATATTTAATCAATAATAATAATAATAATAATAATAATGATTTTATTTAAAGAGGGTAACACAATTATCTAAGAATTAACCTACCTTGAGGCCCTCATACAAAGGAATTTATTTATTTTAGCTGCATCTCTGAAGCCACTGTATATAGTGAGTTTGGAAGAAGGAAATAGAGTGGGCATTTCTAATCTCAACTGGAATATTATTCCAGAGCAAAGTTCCAGAGTATTGGAAACTTTTTTAAAAATAATTCCTTATTTGGTTTGGGAATTTTATACTGTTTGGTAGACATGGACCGCAGGTGGGCAGTATCACCAGGCAGCCTCTACTGGAATAGTGATTGTAAATATTCAGGAGCACTATTAGTGGATATCCTGTATAGTAATTTGGCTTTTCTCAAACAGATTCGGTTTCTGGATTGATATTAGCCCAAATGCTCTTTCTTGAAGATGTGCCAGCTTTGCCATGTTTTATCATCTGAATTACCCCATACTGTATTACAGTAGTCAAAATAGGGCTGTATGTAACTGTTATAAAATAGTTTTCTGTGCCTTTCAGGGACAAAATGTCTTATCCTACTGAGAAGACATAAACTTGAATCGACTTTTTACTGATATGTTTGATGTGTTCTGTCCATGATAGGTTATTATCTACCAAAACACCAAGTAGTCTATCATGACAGACCATTTGCAAATTTTTATCCTTCCATGTCAAATATAGTTCATCACTATCAAGATTTGTCCTTTTTTGCCATGTTGTGATAAGTAATATTTTAGTTTTACCAGTATTTACCACCATGCCAATGCATGTGCACCAGTTGTCCAGTTTGTTTAGGGCATTATGTAAAGAAATTTTGAGTTCATGCTTTGTGGTTTGGATGTCTGACAATGTTGTGTCATCTGCATAGAGATCTGTAGATGATATTGAATCCCTTAGTAAAAGTGTTAGGTCATTAATAAATAAAATAAATAGTAATGGACCTAGAATTCAGCCTTGTGGTACTCCACATCTAATTATTCAAGGTTCAGACAGAACATTATTTATATAAACATGTTGTGTTCTCTCACTTAAGTATGAAGTAAACCATCTAACTGCTTTCATCACACTGGTAGATTTTCAGTTTCTTCAAAAGGATTTCATGATCCACCATGTCAAAAGCTTTCTTGAAACCTACAAATACAGATCCTATTATCCTACCTTGGTCAAGTGCTTGAAGCCATTTATCAGTTAGGGAGATCAAGGCAGTCTCACATGAATGTTTCTGTCTAAAGCCTGATTGATTAGGGTGTAACAGCAAGTGTTTGGTTAAATATGACATGAATGAGTCATGGACATATTTTTCAATCAATTTTGACAAGTCTGGTAGTACTGAGATTGGCCAGTTGTTATCAACATAATCCTTACAACCAGATTCGTGAATAGGTGTTACTTTTGCAGTTTTCCATATTTTGGGGAAAGATGAGGTTGTAATACTTAAATTGATTATGAATGTTATGCTATCTTCAATAGCAGAGGCAGAAGATTTAATGAGTCGTGGACCAATCTGATCAAGTCCTGTAGCTTTCTTGGTATCAAGTTCACTGAGACATTTTTAACAAAGTTTTTTGATACTAGTGGGATAGAGAAACATACCTCCTTAGAGATTTTGTTGCTGCAGAACTTTTTCAGTTCATTAAAGTTGTTTTGAATCACTGGTTCTTTTAACTTTGTGGTAATGTTGGTGAAAAAATCATTGAAAACATTTGCAATGTCATTGTCATCAGTGACTATGGTGTCATTCACCAGAAGTGAAAGAATTTTATTTATCTGATCTTTGTGTGTTCCTCCAGTGAGTTCATTGAAGACTTTCCAAATGGAGTTTATGTTGCTCTTTTTGTTTTCAAGCAATGATTGATAATAATTTTTTTTAGCTTTTTTAATCATACTTGTTATTTTATTTCTCCACACTTTATATTTTGCATGGTTTCCCATAGCCTTGAATTGGTGTCATGTTTTCATAGCATCTAGGATTTCAGTAGTAAGCCAATTAGGCTGGATTTCGTTCTTTACTCAACGTACTTTCAGTGGTGCATGCTTAGAGACTACATCTATAAATAAGTCAGTCCACACCCTCAGAGCTTCATCTATGTCATCCAAATTTTGGATCATATTCCATGAAACTTTACATAGGTCATTGGAAATTGTTCTTCATTAAAATTTTTGAATGATTTGTAAGTGATAGTTTTGTGTGTATTTTTCTTATTTCTCTTGCATTTAACCTTTCTTATCAAAAGAGTAGGATAGCGGTCACTAAGACCAACATTCAGTACATTAACACAAGCCACATTGTCTGGTAGGTTGGTATAAATGTGATCAATAAGAGTGCTTGATTTTTCTGTTACCCTTGTGGGCTCATTTACCAGCTGGACTAGGCCTAATGATTCAATAAAATCCATCCAGTTGTTCCTTTTTTGAGTACTGAGAAGGTCCTTATTAATACTGCCAAGTATATACGTTTCTTTCTGCTGTGCAAGAACATTTTCCATTTGTTTCAAAAAGTTATCA
>JAECUM010031755.1:0-23325 GCA_016617855.1 Megalonaias nervosa
AGAGTGGATTAGAAGCTAGCTATAGGCTGTTTGATCCTCATTGATACAGTTGTTTCTGTGGTGTAGTGGTTATCACATCTGCCTAACACGCAGAAGGTACTGAGTTCGAGCCTCAGCAGAAACAATATCTTTTGTTCCCTTCTCTTGGGCGTTTAATCTCTGTTGTTTTTTGGGGTTTTTTTCACATGAAAAGTACGCTTTCAAGTCCGCGATTCACTATTACACATTTCCTCTTTCAGTTTCTTAGGAAATTTATATATAAGCTCAAAAGCTACTCAATATATGGAAATGAAATTTCTTCACAGAACAGACAAAGCGGGTCTGGACTATGGTAGATGAACTAGCTCAAGTTTCAAATCAAGAATGACAACATTGCTATGTATTAAATGGCAAATACACATATCATTAGTAGACAAAAATCGACACAAGATTTCATGATCGTAAGAATGTTTCCATGACATTTTAAGATCATTTTCATACGTACAATGTTATTTTAATCTGACTATCTATGTATCTTTCTACGACATCTAGGAAAGTCGTTTCCACATATCCTATTATATTCATTGTATTCCCCTCCATCATCCACTTACTCGCATGTAATTCTGTCATCTTTTGCACTTGAGTCGTGCTTGTCCAGTCTTTCAATAAAAGTGCGTACTTTCTTACATGTACAATAACACACGCTGACTGACTTGATCTTTGTTAAATTAGCCTGGTCTCAGACTAGAATAAATTTTCTTCTAGTTCATAAATAAGCATTTAAAACTATGCTACTTTTACCATAACTGATAGACTTCTATCGCTTTTTACCACATATTAATTCATCCTAGTTCAGTGAATCCTGAATGGGATCGGCTCGTTTTATGTGTGTTCCTAATTTAAACAAGCTAACGTAAATGAAGTCTGCATGACCCAAAAACAGTAACTTTCAGTATCAATTTACAACTTACATTTCCCATGAAACAACAAGCAAATGTAACTCTTTACAATTTCATAGAATGTATAGTCTACCAATTCATAAGTATTAAAATAAGTACTTCACTAAATAAGTCAGAGGTAAACAGATCATGCAAAAAGTGAATATGATTGACCTCAGCGAGGACTGGGGTGTAATTGTAGTCTGAGGTCTCTCTTCCTCCAAATCTGTATTGGTATGTCGTGTGACCTAAGATCCGATCTCACCTGTTCAGAAAACCTGCAAATATTTAAGATAGATATCTCCGCAACATATGGTAGCGTACTAACGGAGGGGGGTGGGGTGCAGACAGGGCGGTCACCACAGAGCCAAAGGTATTGGGGCGCGAAAACCCCTTTGCCTTTGGACCGTCATCGTCGCCCCAAGTGCCATTTGCCCTTAGCACACCACTGGGATCATATCAGTACACATTTCGATCGTTTCTAGATTCTTAAATGTATTTTTCTTGGCTCTTAAATTAATATTCCCTAGCCGGCTTCATTGATCATTCCCCGAAACTTTTGAAGAAATTTAGTTTCGGAAGAATATTAAAGACTTTTCTTCAATATATATTTCCATCCCGTTATCTAATGATTGCACGCATCGATGCTTTTGCAAATACAGCCAGGATCTGACCCATTCGGAAGTTGTACCTTACCTACAATCTCGGAATGTATTCACCTGGTACAATTAAAATCAAGCCGAGAATTATGTAATTCTTCATAGATTACAAACTTGAAACCACACCTTCCTCAGCTCGCGCAACCTTTTGGACTCAAAAACATTGTGGTCGTTAGTGGCGAGTGCAATGTTAAATAGACGGGGTTTTTTATAAGAAGACAGAGAAGCCTAGCTGCATAAAATAACATGTATACCCTACCAAAGTGCAAGATATCAATCTATAAAAAAATAAACGCATTAACAAAGGAATCTATCCTATACCTACTCGACATTTTTATGATTTCGAGAATTCTGTCATGGTATCTATTGTTTGCATTTTAAAAGTCACTGTTCTTAGGTCATGCAGATCTCATTTACGCCAGCTTCTTTACATTTGGAACACACATAAAACAAGCCTATCCCGTTCAGGATTCACATGATGAATTAATATGTGGTAAACAGCGATAGAAGTCTATCAGTTATGGTAAAAGTGTCATACTGTTGAATGCTTATTTATGAAATAGAAGAAAATTGATTCTGGTCTGGGACCAGGCTTATTTAACACGGATCAACACAGCGAGTGTTACTGTATATGTAAGAACGTATGTACATGTATTGAAAGATAGGACAAGCACAAGTCAAGTGCAAACGATGACAGAAATACATACCTGCCAATTGATGGGGGGGGGGGAATATAATGAATATAATAGTATATGCGTAAACGACTTTACTACATCTGATAGAAAGATACATAGATGGACAGATTAAAATAACATTGTACCTGTGAAAACGACCTTAAAGCAGCTAGGAAGAGAACTGCATCATGGAGACATTCTTACGATTATGAATCTTCTGTAGAATTATATCTACTATGCATATGTGCATTTTGCCATTTAATACATAGCAATGTTGTCATTCTTGCTTTGAAACTTGAGCTAGTTCGTTTACCATAGTCCTGACCCGCTTTGTCTGTTCTGTGGAGAAATTTCATTTCCATGCATTGAGAAGCATTTGAGGTTCGAAGACAATGTATCTATGAAACTGAAAGAGGAAATGGCTAACAGTGAATCGATGACTTGCCAGCTTTCTTTTCACTGAGATATAAAGCGAGAAAGACCTGACAAAAATTATAAATACAGACGGAAATATATTGTTTTTGCTGAGGCTCGAACTCAGGACCTTCTGCGTGTTAGGCAGATGTGATAACCACTACACCGCAGAAACAACTGACATCAACGCGACCAAACATGCTATAACTTGCTGCTAATCCACTCTGAATGTTTATCAACTTCAGTCCTGGCACAGTTCTAATCCAGCTGAGAACGATGAATCTCTTCATAACTTACAAATTTCAGAAAATACCTAGCACCGTCCGCGCATACATTTTTTTTAGACAAATGTGGTCAGCGGCAAGTGCATTGTCAAATCCCACTCGCAGCTTAGAACTTAATACCTCAGACATATTTTTCTCTCGCAGAAATAGCCGAGATGGACCGAACGTGTCAAATGAATGCTATTTTTAGGTTACGGGGCAGGCTAATGAACAGAAAAGGATGCGGTGGTATAGCGCAGACTCTCGCTCAGGTGAAATAAAAAAAAAATCTGGTACACTATGCCAGATACCTACCGTTATAACGGCCAGAATTAAAATAAAGTGAAGACAAGATATAACATGACAGAATTCTCGAAATCATAAAAATGTCCCGTAAGAAGGGGATATATTCTTTCATTAATCCATTTCTTTTATTAGAGACAGATATCTTGCATTTCGAATGCGGAATATATATATATATATTCTTGTTCAACTAGGCTTCTCAGTCTCCTAACAAAAAAGTATTGATTTAACATTGCACTCGCCACTGACGACTACATTTTCTTAATTCCAAAGGATGTGGGTAGTGAATATCAATTTAAGAGTCAAGAGAAATACTGGTTGTGTCTAAATATGATCTATATGCGTACTGATGTGTCGCGGACATATCTCTGCAATATCTGCAGGTTGTCTGAATAGGTGAGATCGTATCTCAGATCAAATAATTTACCAATACAAATGGGGGGGGGGGGGCAACCAGGCCTCAGACAACAATTATAATCCACTCCTCGCTGAGGTCAAATGAATTCAGGCATTTACGGTATATGTTATTTAATGTAGTTTCAAGTTTTGTAACCTATGAAAAATCAGATCATTCTCGGCTAGATTGTGATGCGTGGAATTATGCGATAGCTGGATGGAAAGAAATATCGAGGAAAAGTCGTATATATTCTTATGAAACTGAATATCTTCAAGATTTTACGGTAATGATCAATGACGGAGGTGGCTAGGGATATTAATCAAGAGCCGAGAGAAATACCAGTAAGTATCCCCCCACCCCCCGTTAGTACGTTACTGTATGTTGCGGAGATTTCTATCTGAAATGCATTGAGTAGCATTTGGGGTTATATGACAACTTCCGTAAGAAACTGGAAGAAGAAATTGCTCAGAATGGTTAATCTCTTCATAATTTAAAATTTGCACCGTTCGCGCATACATTTTGTTACGGATATGTAATTTAATTACTTGTGTGTTAGTTTTAAATTCTTTTTTTTTTTATTTTATCTTTGTTTCATTACATTTTATTGTAATGATTATTTTCACGGGATTTGATATTTTTCCCAGTAAATTCAGTTTGTTTAGAACGCACAAGTATGACTTAAGCACTATTTTTAGCTCACCCTGGTTCATAGATCTTGTAAAAATCAAGATAAAACGATTGGCTATTGCCAAGGTCATTTTTGCTTGCGTGGTGGTTCTAATTTGTAAACAACTTTTTTTAAATCTTATAGTAAGATTCGCTAAGTCTTTCAAGGCGTGCGTGCAAATTATCATTTTTTTTTTTAATGCAATGTTCAAATTAGTGGTCACGTAATCCATCACGTGAGCCACCATATGATCTAAAATCGAGGCTTAAAATAGCCAATTGGTATTAAATTTATTCAGTCGTAATTTTTACACCTCAGATCTCAAGGTGTTTTATTGTTGAAGCCAGATTATTTGAAATTCATCTATTTTTTGGAATTTAATAATTCATTCTCTAGAAAACTACACAAGTGCTTCATATTTATAAAAGTTCTGGGAGAAAGATATTCAGTGTGGAAATTTACTTTGGAATTCTACACGGAAACATTATAAACTGTGATTCAATTGAGGATCTATTGCCATCAGTATAACAACCTCATCTGACGTCATCGCCTCCATATTGGAATTTCACCGAGATTCGAACCTGGATTTAATTAGAACTGTTTAGTGATAGGACTTATATTTTTCAATTTTAGGATTAATTTTTGGATTATATTCACCAACCGTAAGTCCTATTTCATATTTTTACCTTGTTTTCTAGGGAAATAAATTATTTTGTTAAAATTTACAAAGCTTGTTGACTTCACTCTTTTCTTTGGTTACATTTATACCAGCCTACACGTAACAATTTGCTTTGAAAAATGTCATTAAAGGCGAGTTCAATGTCAAGTCCCTCTCGCATCTTGGAGGTTAGTCCTACAGATCATACCTGAGGAAGATTTCTCTCTCGCAGAAATAGCCAGGGTAGGCCGAATGTGGTAAATCCGTGCTATTCTTAGGAGGCGGATTTGCCTAGTGTACATGACAAGATGCCGGTCGGAACATCCCTTAGTATTTCCGCCAGGTCGTTAAATAACCTCAGAGTAGTTTAGGAATACAGATCAGTCTAATGTGTCTGATGAATCGCCTCTGGCGGAGAGCACCCAAACATGTTACAACGCAAAGTACGAGAATGTTCCGATTTTGACTTTATCTCTTTCCTCCACCATCTTATTCCATTTGAACGAAAGCAGTTCAGACATATTTCTCAATTGCGATGAAATTCGTTGTTTCTTTTTCGATTTGATGGTAAAGGCTGATAATGTTCCGACTGGAGGAGATACTCAGAATATAAAAAATGTAGATGTATAATATATACATTATGCCACGGACCTACCGTTATAACACCTAGGATCAAAATAAAGTGGAGAGAAAATACGTGACAGAAATCTAAATCATAACAAAATGTCCCTTAAGTAGAGTTTAGATATTTTTCCAATCCATTTAGTTTATTATATACATATATCTTGCATTTTGAATACAGTATATATGTAATTTTATGCAGCTAGGCAGGAAAAGTATTCATTTAACATTGCACTTGCCATTGACGGCTACATTGTTCATACTTACAATAATTTGGATGTGATAAGCAAGGTGTTGTTTCAGATTTGTAATCTCTGAAGAATCCTCAGCTAGACTGGAATTGTGCCAGGTGAATACATTCTGCGATTAAAGGTACGGCACAATTTCCGAATGAGTCGGACATTGGCCATTATTTAAAAAGTATCCATGCTTGTGATCATTAGATAGCTGAATAGATTATTGGAAGGTTATGCAGAGAAAGAGTCTTACCAAAATGACTTTCTTCACATGCTTCGGGGATTGATAAATGAAGGGGGTGTGTGTGGATAGGGACTGGTTGGCTGTTGTTTATACAAGGCAGCCTAAACATGCGAGTAGTTTTCATGTAGTTTAATGAATTGATTTGACTGTTGACTGTCGGGAAGCGAGCGCTCTGATTGGTTGCTACTTCCTTTTCTTTTGATGAGGAATATCATGTCGACAATGTGTATAACTGGGCGAAATTAGACATATTATAGAATGGCATAAATATTATGTAAAATTTCTACCCTAGGCTTTCATTCTGACCCCGAAAGCCTAATTTAGGCGGAAACTGTTTGGCCTTGAAAGGATCCCGACTGATATCGCGACACCCCAATTGAGATTACAAAATTCAATAGGGCGCGAAAAGATAAATTTGCACAGTAGGAAAATTCACAACACAGGAACACTCGAATCGGATTTGACTCTTACATGTCTGGCGTTAGGGTAGGGACCGCCCCGCACAAAATTGGAAACTGGACATAAATTTGAAATAAAAGAAACTTATACTGCGTGTACCAAAAGGTGACAGCCTTGAACGGAGTAAGACGGGAGAGAGCATTCGGGGCGCCATTTCTTCCTGCGACTTGCTCTGAAGATACGATTTAGCGATTAATCGCATAAATTTAATAGCACGCAAACGCGTGCAAACTAAAGGGTGGCACATGCTGAAAAGGCGATAGGCGACGTTAATTCAAGTCATCGTCGTCGTCCCTTGTATATCGTAGGTATTGTTGAAAGACCCTTTGATTTCCTTTATTTTTGTATATAATTAATGGATGTTATCTGAGGTCAGACCACAATGAAATTTCGTATATATTCCATACATACATTTCTCTCAGCTGTTCAGACCAACGTTCCAGTCATACTAAGATTCTTAGAGGTGACAGTGCCATTATAGAGCATTATTCACAGAAAGACTTGACAGCATTTGTACAGCATAATTACGTTTAACAGCTGCTCAAAACCTACTGAGGTCATTATTCCATTTCTGGGGACCGCCGAGTGGCCTGAGAGGTTAGAGCGTCCGCCTCGGATGCGGGGGATGGGGAGGGTCACGGGTTTGAACCCCGATTGAGTCATACCAAAGGCTTCAAAAACAATGGGACTAGCAACTGCCTCGCTTGGCGCTCAGCATTAAGAGTTTAGTGTTACGACTGGTCGACCTGGTGTCAGGATAATGGGACTGTGTGGGACATGATGGTACATGTGTACGGCATGAGGCACCAGTGCTAGACATCACATTGAACTGCCACACTGCAGACATAGTAGCGATATGTCTGAAAAATTGTTAACGCTAAGTCAAAAATCTTAATAACACACACACACACACACTCACACATACCATATCTGGGTCAATCAATATATGGTTTCTGTTTAATTTCACACTGACTTTACAACTGCACTTCCACCATTTCACCACAATGCTTTCACGACCACAGTAAAGTGTAGCTCAGAATAAAGAATGACTCTTTTCCAATTATTCCATGGTAAAAAGCAGCCCCTGTCAAGAATATTTCAAATAAAAGGAGTAGCAAAATAAAACGACTCAGTTTAGATCTACTTCGCTTGGTACTGACCCAACAGGATTTTATCCTGGTTTGACCACAGTTAGGTTAGAGAGTATATGCGTAGCATTATTATAGATTTTAGAGGTGCATCCCTCTAAAGCCCGTCATTTTCCCATTCTGGAATTCCTATTGTAACTGGAAAATCTAGGCAATACGTTTGTATTAAGTTCTTTTTTAAAACAAAAGTACTGTATTATTAATTTGTAGCACATTCAGAGGCTAAAGTTAGTAATTTTTTGGACCAGTTCAAGTTCATTTATCGAGCACATGGAATCAACGATTTCAATAAGCTGTTAACTTTAGGCAGCATGTTGGTTCCCTAAATTACATTACTACATATAAAGAAATTTCAGTCACAGAACATGAAAGAAGCATAAAAGTATGCCAACAGTCTCTCCATCAAGTTTTTGTTGCAAATGCACTCGACTTCACATTATGCCAGTCCCGCTTTTAGAAGTACTTACTAACGATGTACCCGAACACAACACTTCTCTTGGGTAAGATCGCACGTTTTCTTTTTAGTGCATGCAATAGTTTTGATACGTAACATGCTGATTGTTGACCACAAATATTGAAGTCACCGGTCATTAGCAAAGTGTCGTTTCTAGCCTGTTTCTGTCGGAAACGATCGCGGATTATATCCCACTGCAAAGTTTACAAGTGTCAGTGCATTCTTTCAAGATTGCCCCGGAGGTCTTGAGCAACTCTTTGGAATGACTAACAAGCAAGATTTTCCTTCCCCTGCTCTCCCCCTCCCCTAAAAAAAAAACAACGTACCGTCAAGTAGCTACACTAACTTAATACAAAGATATATCCACTCAATGAAGTAATGCATTGTTACTGATTTTCTCCCTATTCTTCCGAGAATGTGATGTCGTCATGGTAGCGCAGAAAATATCAAATAAGTAAAACCAAGAGAATGAAGCCAGCTTAATATATCCTTTGACCCATCAATATCCTCTTTGTGCAGTACTGATCCCAGTCTGCCCCCATATTTGTAGATTTTACATTTAATAGCTCTCATTTTGTTTTCAATCTTTCTTCAAATGTTACGATAAATTTAAGAGTGAATGCTCAAGAATGTCTTTCACTAACCCCCATCAAACAGTTGTTGTTTTTCACCACGTTTAAATCTATGTAATATTACAAAATGATGGCATCCTGAAAATGCATACCAAATACTTAAATTGATGGATCCATTCTCCAATCTTACATAATGAAATGGTGTTTGGTTTTTTGGAGGGATGGGGGTGGTCATTAACGACAGCAAACCACGATGGCTAGTTCAGTAATAGCCTTTGCTGAAGGACACACCACTTCAGCTGATGCGGGCTGATCATATTGCAAGATTCCAGCCGTAACCCTTCTGTTAGTAGGTATGACACACAAACCACGGAGATAAATGCATTGCTATTGGAATCTGAAAATTTTTCGTATCCTTTGTTTAAAAAAAAAAAAAAAATAACATTTGAAGATGAAGCAAACAACTCAGTTGTCTTCAGCGTTGACTGGTACCAGAAATAATAAAATTTTCCAATATTTGATATAAGCATAAAGCTATATTCAAACGTATAATCTAGCCTGGCACAATTACAGTCTAGCCGAGAATTCTGTAATTTCTTCATAGGTTACAAACTTGAAATCATACCTTGCTAAGCCCGTGCAAACATTTGGAATTTATAAGAAAAATTGTAATTGTCAGTGGCGAGTGCAATGTTAAATCGATGTTTGTTTGTGTTCTTTTTTTTTTTTTTTTTTGTTAGGAGATGGAGAATCCTAGCTGCACAAAATAACATGTATTCGTATCCGAAATGCAAGATATCTGTCTCTAATAAATTAAATGCATTAATAAAGGAATCTATCATATACCTAGTCGACATTTTTATAATTTCGAGAATTCTGTCACAGTATATCGTGTATGCACATTGTTCTAATTCTAGCTGTTATAACGGTAGGTCTCTGGCATAGTCTATACAGAATACATATACTAGATTTTTTACTTTACATCAGCGAGAGTCTGCGCCATACCCCTCCATCATTTCCTGCATATTAGTCTGCTCCTTCTCCTAAAAATAGCATTCTTTTGACACATTCGATCCACCTCGGCAATTTCTTCGAGAGAAAAATATGCCTCTAAGTCGTGAGTGAGATTTGACAATGTATTCGAGGCTGACCACATTTTTCCAAACAAGTATATGCGCCGACCGTGAAAGGCATTGTCTGAAATTTGTAAGTTATGAAGAGATTAATCGTTCACAGCTGGATCGGAATTGCATGAGGATTGAAGTGAATTAGCATTCAGAGTGGATTAGAAGCTAGCTATAGGCTGTTTGATCCTCAATGATACAGTTGTTTCTGTGGTGTAGTGGTTATCACATCTGCCTAACACGCAGAAGGTCCTGAGTTCGAGCCTCAGCAGAAACAATATATTTTGTTCCCTTCTCTTAAGCGTTTAATCTCTCTTGTTGTTTTTTTTTTCTTTTGACATGAAAAGTACGCTTTCAAGTCCGCGATTCACTATTAGACATTTCCTCTTTCAGTTACTTAGGGAATTTATATATAACCTCAAAAGCTACTCAATACATGGAAATGAAATTTCTTCACAGAACAGACAAAGCGGGTCTGGACTATGGTAGATGAACTAGCTCAAGTTTCAAATCAAGAATGACAACATTGCTATGTATTAAATGGCAAATACACATATCATTAGTAGACAAAAATCGACACAAGATTTCATGATCGTAAGAATGTTTCCATGACATTTTAAGATCATTTTCATACGTACAATGTTATTTTAATCTGACTATCTATGTATCTTTCTACGACATCTAGGAAAGTCGTTTCCACATATCCTATTATATTCATTGTATTCCCCTCCATCATCCACTTACTCGCATGTAATTCTGTCATCTTTTGCACTTGAGTCGTGCTTGTCCAATCTTTCAATAAATGTGCGTACTTTCTTACATGTACAATAACACGGTGACTGACTTGATCTTTGTTAAATTAGCCTGGTCTCAGACTAGAATAAATTTTCTTCTATTTCATAAATAAGCATTTAAAACTATGCCACCTTTACCATAACTGATAGACTTCTATCGCTTTTTACCACATATTAATTCATCCTAGTTCAGTGAATCCTGAATGGGATCGGCTCATTTTTTGTGTGTTCCTAATTTAAACAAGCTAACGTAAATGAAGTCTGCATGACCCAAGAACAGTAACTTTCAGTATCAATTTACAACTTACATTTCCCATGAAACAACAAGCAAATGTAACTCTTTACAATTTCATAGAATGTATAGTCTACCAATTCATAAGTATTAAAATAAGTACTTCACTAAATATGTCAGAGGTAAACAGATCATACAAAAAGTGAATATGATTGACCTCAGCGAGGACTGGGGTGTAATTGTAGTCTGAGGTCTCTCTTCCTCCAAATCTGTATTGGTATGTCGTGTGACCTAAGATCCGATCTCACCTGTTCAGAAAACCTGCAAATATTTAAGATAGATATCTCCGCAACATATGGTAGCGTACTAACGGGGGCGGGGGGGAGGGGTGCAGACAGGGCGGTCACCACAGAGCCAAAGGTATTGGGGCGCGAAAACCCCTTTGCCTTTGGACCGTCATCGTCGCCCCAAGTGCCATTTCCCTTAGCACACCACTGAGATCATATCAGTACACATTTCGATCGTTTCTAGATTCTTAAATGTAATTTTCTTGCATCTTAAATTAATATTCCCTAGCCACCACTTCACTGATCATTCCCCGAAACTTTTGAAGAAATTTAGTTTCGGAAGAATATTAAAGACTTTTCTTCAATATATATTTCCATCCCGTTATCTAATGATTGCACGCATCGATGCTTTTGCAAATACAGCCAGGATCTGACCCATTCGGAAGTTGTACCTTACCTACAATCTCGGAAAGTATTCACCTGGCACAATTACAATCTAGCCGAGAATTATGTAATTCTTCATAGATTACAAACTTGAAACCACACCTTCCTCAGCTCGCGCAACCGTTTGGACTTAAAAACATTGTGGTCGTTAGTGGCGAGTGCAATGTTAAATAGACGGGGTTTTTTGTAAGAAGACGGAGAAGCCTAGCTGCATAAAATAACATGTATACCCTACCGAAGTGCAAGATATCAATCATAAAGAAATAAACGCATTAACAAAGGAGTCTATCCTATACCTACTCGACATTTTTATGATTTCGAGAATTCTGTCACGGTATCTATTGTTTGCATTTGAAAGTCACTGTTCTTAGGTCATGCAGATCTCATTTACGTCAGCTTGTTTACATTTGGAACACACATAAAACGAGCCTATCCCGTTCAGGATTCACATGGTGAATTAATATGTGGTAAACAGCGATAGACGTCTATCGGTTATGGTAAAAGTGTCATACTGTTGAATGCTTATTTATGAAATAGAAGAAAATTGATTCTGGTCTGGGACCAGGCTTATTTAACACGGATCAACACAGCGAGTGTTATTGTATATGTAAGAACGTATGTACATGTATTGAAAGATAGGACAAGTACGAGTCAAGTGCAAACGATGACAGAAATACATACCTGCCAATTGATGGGGGGGGGATATAATGAATATAATAGTATATGCGTAAACGACTTTACTACATCTGATAGAAAGATACATAGATGGACAGATTAAAATAACATTGTACCTGTGAAAACGACCTTAAAGCAGCTAGGAAGAGAACTGCATCATGGAGACATTCTTACGATTATGAAATCTTCTGTAGAATTATATCTACTATGCATATGTGCATTTTGCCATTTAATACATAGCAATGTTGTCATTCTTGCTTTGAAACTTGAGCTAGTTCGTTTACCATAGTCCTGACCCGCTTTGTCTGTTCTGTGGAGAAATTTCATTTCCATGCATTGAGAAGCATTTGAGGTTCGAAGACAATGTATCTATGAAACTGAAAGAGGAAATGGCTAACAGTGAATCGATGACTTGCCAGCTTTCTTTTCACTGAGATATAAAGCGAGAAAGACCTGACAAAAATTATAAATACAGACGGAAATATATTGTTTTTGCTGAGGCTCGAACTCAGGACCTTCTGCGTGTTAGGCAGATGTGATAACCACTACACCGCAGAAACAACTGACATCAACGCGATCAAACATGCTATAACTAGCTGCTAATCCACTCTGAATGTTTATCAACTTCAGTCCTGGCACAGTTCTAATCCAGCTGAGAACGATGAATCTCTTCATAACTTACAAATTTCAGAAAATACCTAGCACCGTCCGCGCATACATTTTTTTTAGACAAATGTGGTCAGCGGCAAGTGCATTGTCAAATCCCACTCGCAGCTTAGAACTTAATACCTCAGACATATTTTTCTCTCGCAGAAATAGCCGAGATGGACCGAACGTGTCAAATGAATGCTATTTTTAGGTTACGGGGCAGGCTAATGTACAGAAAAGGATGCGGTGGTATAGCGCAGACTCTCGCTCAGGTGAAATTAAAAAAAAAAAAACTGGTACACTATGCCAGATACCTACCGTTATAACGGCCAGAATTAAAATAAAGTGAAGACAAGATATAACATGACAGAATTCTCGAAATCATAAAAATGTCCCGTAAGAAGGGGATATATTCTTTCATTAATCCATTTCTTTTATTAGAGACAGATATCTTGCATTTCGAATGCGGAATATATATATATATATTCTTGTTCAACTAGGCTTCTCAGTCTCCTAACAAAAAAGTATTGATTTAACATTGCACTCGCCACTGACGACTACATTTTCTTAATTCCAAAGGATGTGGGTAGTGAATATCAATTTAAGAGTCAAGAGAAATACTGGTTGTGTCTAAATATGATCTATATGCGTACTGATGTGTCGCGGACATATCTCTGCAATATCTGCAGGTTGTCTGAATAGGTGAGATCGTATCTCAGATCAAATAATTTACCAATACAAATGGGGGGGGGGGGCAACCAGGCCTCAGACAACAATTATAATCCACTCCTCGCTGAGGTCAAATAAATTCAGGCATTTACGGTATATGTTATTTAATGTGGTTTCAAGTTTGTAACCTATGAAAAATCAGATCATTCTCGGCTAGATTGTGATGCGTGGAATTATGCGATAGCTGGATGGAAAGAAATATCGAGGAAAAGTCGTATATATTCTTATGAAACTGAATATCTTCAAGATTTTACGGTAATGATCAATGACGGAGGTGGCTAGGGATATTAATCAAGAGCCGAGAGAAATACCAGTAAGAACCCCCCCCCCCCCCGTTAGTACGTTACTGTATGTTGCGGAGATTTCTATCTGAAATGCATTGAGTAGCATTTGGGGTTATATGACAACTTCCGTAAGAAACTGGAAGAAGAAATTGCTCAGAATGGTTAATCTCTTCATAATTTAAAATTTGCACCGTTCGCGCATACATTTTGTTACGTATATGTAATTTAATTACTTGTGTGTTAGTTTTAAATTCTTTTTTTTTTTTATTTTATCTTTGTTTCATTACATTTTATTGTAATGATTATTTTCACGGGATTTGATATTTTTCCCAGTAAATTCAGTTTCTTTAGAACGCACAAGTATGACTTAAGCACTATTGTTAGCTCACCCTGGTTCATAGATCTTGTAAAAATCAAGATAAAACGATTGGCTATTGCCAAGGTCATTTTTTGCTTGCGTGGTGGTTCTAATTTGTAAACAACTTTTTTTAAATCTTATAGTAAGATTCGCTAAGTCTTTCAAGGCGTGCGTGCAAATTATCATTTTTTTTTTAATGCAATGTTCAAATTAGTGGTCACGTAATCCATCACGTGAGCCACCATATGATCTAAAATCGAGGCTTAAAATAGCCAATTGGTATTAAATTTATTCAGTCGTAATTTTTACACCTCAGATCTCAAGGTGTTTTATTGTTGAAGCCAGATTATTTGAAATTCATCTATTTTTTGGAATTTAATAATTCATTCTCTAGAAAACTACACAAGTGCTTCATATTTATAAAAGTTCTGGGAGAAAGATATTCAGTGTGGAAATTTACTTTGGAATTCTACACGGAAACATTATAAACTGTGATTCAATTGAGGATCTATTGCCATCAGTATAACAACCTCATCTGACGTCATCGCCTCCATATTGGAATTTCACCGAGATTCGAACCTGGATTTAATTAGAACTGTTTAGTGATAGGACTTATATTTTTCAATTTTAGGATTAATTTTTGGATTATATTCACCAACCGTAAGTCCTATTTCATATTTTTACCTTGTTTTCTAGGGAAATAAATTATTTTGTTAAAATTTACAAAGCTTGTTGACTTCACTCTTTTCTTTGGTTACATTTATACCAGCCTACACGTAACAATTTGCTTTGAAAAATGTCATTAAAGGCGAGTTCAATGTCAAGTCCCTCTCGCATCTTGGAGGTTAGTCCTACAGATCATACCTGAGGAAGATTTCTCTCTCGCAGAAATAGCCAGGGTAGGCCGAATGTGGTAAATCCGTGCTATTCTTAGGAGGCGGATTTGCCTAGTGTACATGACAAGATGCCGGTCGGAACATCCCTTAGTATTTCCGCCAGGTCGTTAAATAACCTCAGAGTAGTTTAGGAATACAGATCAGTCTAAGGTGTCTGATGAATCGCCTCTGGCGGAGAGCACCCAAACATGTTACAACGCAAAGTACGAGAATGTTCCGATTTTGACTTTATCTCTTTCCTCCACCATCTTATTCCATTTGAACGAAAGCAGTTCAGACATATTTCTCAATTGCGATGAAATTCGTTGTTTCTTTTTCGATTTGATGGTAAAGGCTGATAATGTTCCGACTGGAGGAGATACTCAGAATATAAAAAATGTAGATGTATAATATATACATTATGCCACGGACCTACCGTTATAACACCTAGGATCAAAATAAAGTGGAGAGAAAATACGTGACAGAAATCTAAATCATAACAAAATGTCCCTTAAGTAGAGTTTAGATATTTTTCCAATCCATTTAGTTTATTATATACATATATCTTGCATTTTGAATACAGTATATATGTAATTTTATGCAGCTAGGCAGGAAAAGTATTCATTTAACATTGCACTTGCCATTGACGGCTACATTGTTCATACTTACAATAATTTGGATGTGATAAGCAAGGTGTTGTTTCAGATTTGTAATCTCTGAAGAATCCTCAGCTAGACTGGAATTGTGCCAGGTGAATACATTCTGCGATTAAAGGTACGGCACAATTTCCGAATGAGTCGGACATTGGCCATTATTTAAAAAGTATCCATGCTTGTGATCATTAGATAGCTGAATAGATTATTGGAAGGTTATGCAGAGAAAGAGTCTTACCAAAATGACTTTCTTCACATGCTTCGGGGATTGATAAATGAAGGGGGTGTGTGTGGATAGGGACTGGTTGGCTGTTGTTTATACAAGGCAGCCTAAACATGCGAGTAGTTTTCATGTAGTTTAATGAATTGATTTGACTGTTGACTGTCGGGAAGCGAGCGCTCTGATTGGTTGCTACTTCCTTTTCTTTTGATGAGGAATATCATGTCGACAATGTGTATAACTGGGCGAAATTAGACATATTATAGAATGGCATAAATATTATGTAAAATTTCTACCCTAGGCTTTCATTCTGACCCCGAAAGCCTAATTTAGGCGGAAACTGTTTGGCCCTGAAAGGATCCCGACTGATATCGCGACACCCCAATTGAGATTACAAAATTCAATAGGGCGCGAAAAGATAAATTTGCACAGTAGGAAAATTCACAACACAGGAACACTCGAATCGGATTTGACTCTTACATGTCTGGCGTTAGGGTAGGGACCACCCCGCACAAAATTGGAAACTGGACATAAATTTGAAATAAAAGAAACTTATACTGCATGTACCAAAAGGTGACAGCCTTGAACGGAGTAAGACGGAGGAGATCATACGGGGCGCCATTTCTTCCTGCGACTTGCTCTGGAGACACGATTTAGCGATTAATCGCATAAATTTAATAGCACGCAAACGCGTGCAAACTAAAGGGTGGCACATGCTGAAAAGGCGATAGGCGACGTTAATTCAAGTCATCGTTGTCGTCCCTTGTATATCGTAGGTATTGTTGAAAGACCCTTTGATTTCCATTATTTTTGTATATAATTAATGGATGTTATCTCAGGTCAGATCACAATGAAATTTCGTATATATTCCATACATACATTTCTCTCAGCTGTTCAGACCAACGTTCCAGTCATACTAAGATTCTTAGAGGTGACAGTGCCATTATAGAGCATTATTTACAGAAAGACTTGACAGCATTTGTACAGAATAATTACGTTTAACAGCTGCTCAAAACCTACTGAGGTCATTGTTCCATTTCTGGGGACCGCCGAGTGGCCTGAGAGGTTAGAGCGTCCGCCTCGGATGCGGGGGATGGGGAGGGTCGCTGGTTTGAACCCCGACTGAGTCATACCAAAGGCTTCAAAAACAATGGGACTAGCAACTGCCTCGCTTGGCGCTCAGCATTAAGAGTTTAGTGTTACGACTGGTCGACCTGGTGTCAGGATAATGGGACTGTGTGGGACATGATGGTACATGTGTACGGCATGAGGCACCAGTGCTAGACATCACATTGAACTGCCACACTGCAGACATAGTAGCGATATGTCTGAAAAATTGTTAACGCTAAGTCAAAAATCTTAATAACACACACACACACACACTCACACATACCATATCTGGGTCAATCAATATATGGTTTCTGTTTAATTTCACACTGACTTTACAACTGCACTTCCACCATTTCACCACAATGCTTTCACGACCACAGTAAAGTGTAGCTCAGAATAAAGAATGACTCTTTTCCAATTATTCCATGGTAAAAAGCAGCCCCTGTCAAGAATATTTCAAATAAAAGGAGTAGCAAAATAAAACGACTCAGTTTAGATCTACTTCGCTTGGTACTGACCCAACAGGATTTTATCCTGGTTTGACCACAGTTAGGTTAGAGAGTATATGCGTAGCATTATTATAGATTTTAGAGGTGCATCCCTCTAAAGCCCGTCATTTTCCCATTCTGGAATTCCTATTGTAACTGGAAAATCTAGGCAATACGTTTGTATTAAGTTCTTTTTTAAAACAAAAGTACTGTATTATTAATTTGTAGCACATTCAGAGGCTAAAGTTAGTAATTTTTTGGACCAGTTCAAGTTCATTTATCGAGCACATGGAATCAACGATTTCAATAAGCTGTTAACTTTAGGCAGCATGTTGGTTCCCTAAATTACATTACTACATATAAAGAAATTTCAGTCACAGAACATGAAAGAAGCATAAAAGTATGCCAACAGTCTCTCCATCAAGTTTTTGTTGCAAATGCACTCGACTTCACATTATGCCAGTCCCGCTTTTAGAAGTACTTACTAACGATGTACCCGAACACAACACTTCTCTTGGGTAAGATCGCACGTTTTCTTTTTAGTGCATGCAATAGTTTTGATACGTAACATGCTGATTGTTGACCACAAATATTGAAGTCACCGGTCATTAGCAAAGTGTCGTTTCTAGCCTGTTTCTGTCGGAAACGATCGCGGATTATATCCCACTGCAAAGTTTACAAGTGTCAGTGCATTCTTTCAAGATTGCCCCGGAGGTCTTGAGCAACTCTTTGGAATGACTAACAAGCAAGATTTTCCTTCCCCTGCTCTCCCCCTCCCCTAAAAAAAAAACAACGTACCGTCAAGTAGCTACACTAACTTAATACAAAGATATATCCACTCAATGAAGTAATGCATTGTTACTGATTTTCTCCCTATTCTTCCGAGAATGTGATGTCGTCATGGTAGCGCAGAAAATATCAAATAAGTAAAACCAAGAGAATGAAGCCAGCTTAATATATCCTTTGACCCATCAATATCCTCTTTGTGCAGTACTGATCCCAGTCTGCCCCCATATTTGTAGATTTTACATTTAATAGCTCTCATTTTGTTTTCAATCTTTCTTCAAATGTTACGATAAATTTAAGAGTGAATGCTCAAGAATGTCTTTCACTAACCCCCATCAAACAGTTGTTGTTTTTCACCACGTTTAAATCTATGTAATATTACAAAATGATGGCATCCTGAAAATGCATACCAAAAACTTAAATTGATGGATCCATTCTCCAGTCTTACATAATGAAATGGTGTTTGGTTTTTTGGAGGGATGGGGGTGGTCATTAACGACAGCAAACCACGATGGCTAGTTCAGTAATAGCCTTTGCTGAAGTACACACCACTTCAGCTGATGCGGGCTGATCATATTGCAAGATTCCAGCCGTAACCCTTCTGTTAGTAGGTATGACACGCAAACCACGGAGATAAATGCATTGCTATTGGAATCTGAAAATTTTTCGTATCCTTTGTTTTAAAAAAAAGAAAAGAACATTTGAAGATGAAGTAAACAACTCAGTTGTCTTCAGCGTAGACTGGTACCAGAAATAATAACATTTTCCAATATGGCACAATTACAGTCTAGCCGAGAATTCTGTAATTTCTTCATAGGTTACAAACTTGAAATCATACCTTGCTAAGCCCGCGCAAACATTTGGAATTTATAAGAAAAATTGTAATTGTCAGTGGCGAGTGCAATGTTAAATCGATGTTTGTTTGTGTTCTTTTTTCTTTTTTTTTTTTTTTGTTAGGAGCTGGAGAATCCTAGCTGCACAAAATAACATGTATTCGTATCCGAAATGCAAGATATCTGTCTCTAATAAATTAAATGCATTAATAAAGGAATCTATCATATACCTAGTCGACATTTTTATAATTTCGAGAATTCTGTCACAGTATATCGTGTATGCACATTGTTCTAATTCTAGCTGTTATAACGGTAGGTCTCTGGCATAGTCTATACAGTATACATATACTAGATTTTTATTTTACATCAGTGAGAGTCTGCGCCATACCCCTCCATCCTTTCCTGCATATTAGTCTGCACATTAGTTTGCTCCTTCTCCTAAAAATAGCATTCTTTTGACACATTCTATCCACCTCGGCAATTTCTTCGAGAGAAAAATATGCCTCTAAGTCGTGAGTGAGATTTGACAATGTATTCGAGGCTGACCACATTTTTCCAAACAAGTATATGCGCCGACCGTGAAAGGCATTGTCTGAAATTTGTAAGTTATGAAGAGATTAATCGTTCACAGCTGGATCGGAATTGCATGAGGATTGAAGTTAATTAGCATTCAGAGTGGATTAGAAGCTAGCTATAGGCTGTTTGATCCTCATTGATACAGTTGTTTCTGTGGTGTAGTGGTTATCACATCTGCCTAACACGCAGAAGGTCCTGAGTTCGAGCCTCAGCAGAAACAATATCTTTTGTTCCCTTCTCTTGGGCGTTTAATCTCTGTTGTTGTTTTTTTTTTTTTTTTTACATGAAAAGTACGCTTTCAAGTCCGCGATCCACTATTAGACATTTCCTCTTTCAGCTACTTAGGGAATTTATATATAACCTCAAAAGCTACTCAATACATGGAAATGAAATTTCTTCACAGAACAGACAAAGCGGGTCTGGACTATGGTAGATGAACTAGCTCAAGTTTCAAATCAAGAATGACAACATTGCTATGTATTAAATGGCAAATACACATATCATTAGTAGACAAAAATCGACACAAGATTTCATGATCGTAAGAATGTTTCCATGACATTTTAAGATCATTTTCATACGTACAATGTTATTTTAATCTGACTATCTATGTATCTTTCTACGACATCTAGGAAAGTCGTTTCCACATATCCTATTATATTCATTGTATTCCCCTCCATCATCCACTTACTCGCATGTAATTCTGTCATCTTTTGCACTTGAGTCGTGCTTGTCCAGTCTTTCAATAAAAGTGCGTACTTTCTTACATGTACAATAACACACGCTGACTGACTTGATCTTTGTTAAATTAGCCTGGTCTCAGACTAGAATAAATTTTCTTCTAGTTCATAAATAAGCATTTAAAACTATGCTACTTTTACCATAACTGATAGACTTCTATCGCTTTTTACCACATATTAATTCATCCTAGTTCAGTGAATCCTGAATGGGATCGGCTCGTTTTATGTGTGTTCCTAATTTAAACAAGCTAACGTAAATGAAGTCTGCATGACCCAAAAACAGTAACTTTCAGTATCAATTTACAACTTACATTTCCCATGAAACAACAAGCAAATGTAACTCTTTACAATTTCATAGAATGTATAGTCTACCAATTCATAAGTATTAAAATAAGTACTTCACTAAATAAGTCAGAGGTAAACAGATCATACAAAAAGTGAATATGATTGACCTCAGCGAGGACTGGGGTGTAATTGTAGTCTGAGGTCTCTCTTCCTCCAGATCTGTATTGGTATGTCGTGTGACCTAAGATCCGATCTCACCTGTTCAGAAAACCTGCAAATATTTAAGATAGATCTCTCCGCAACATATGGTAGCGTACTAACGGGGGCGGGGGGGGGGGAGGGGTGCAGACAGGGCGGTCACCACAGAGCCAAAGGTATTGGGGCGCGAAAACCCCTTTGCCTTTGGACCGTCATCGTCGCCCCAAGTGCCATTTCCCTTAGCACACCACTGAGATCATATCAGTACACATTTCGATCGTTTCTAGATTCTTAAATGTAATTTTCTTGCATCTTAAATTAATATTCCCTAGCCACCACTTCACTGATCATTCCCCGAAACTTTTGAAGAAATTTAGTTTCGGAAGAATATTAAAGACTTTTCTTCAATATATATTTCCATCCCGTTATCTAATGATTGCACGCATCGATGCTTTTGCAAATACAGCCAGGATCTGACCCATTCGGAAGTTGTACCTTACCTACAATCTCGGAATGTATTCACCTGGCACAATTACAATCTAGCCGAGAATTATGTAATTCTTCATAGATTACAAACTTGAAACCACACCTTCCTCAGCTCGCGCAACCTTTTGGACTTAAAAACATTGTGGTCGTTAGTGGCGAGTGCAATGTTAAATAGACGGGGTTTTTTGTAAGAAGACGGAGAAGCCTAGCTGCATAAAATAACATGTATACCCTACCGAAGTGCAAGATATCAATCATAAAGAAATAAACGCATTAACAAAGGAGTCTATCCTATACCTACTCGACATTTTTATGATTTCGAGAATTCTGTCACGGTATCTATTGTTTGCATTTGAAAGTCACTGTTCTTAGGTCATGCAGATCTCATTTACGTCAGCTTGTTTACATTTGGAACACACATAAAACGAGCCTATCCCGTTCAGAATTCACATGGTGAATTAATATCTGATAAACAGCGATAGAAGTCTATCAGTTATGGTAAAAGTGTCATACTGTTGAATGCTTATTTATGAAATAGAAGAAAATTGATTCTGGTCTGGGACCAGGCTTATTTAACACGGATCAACACAGCGAGTGTTATTGTATATGTAAGAACGTATGTACATGTATTGAAAGATAGGACAAGTACGAGTCAAGTGCAAACGATGACAGAAATACATACCTTCCAATTGATGGGGGGGGGGATATAATGAATATAATAGTATATGCGTAAACGACTTTACTACATCTGATAGAAAGATACATAGATGGACAGATTAAAATAACATTGTACCTGTGAAAACGACCTTAAAGCAGCTAGGAAGAGAACTGCATCATGGAGACATTCTTACGATTATGAAATCTTCTGTAGAATTATATCTACTATGCATATGTGCATTTTGCCATTTAATACATAGCAATGTTGTCATTCTTGCTTTGAAACTTGAGCTAGTTCGTTTACCATAGTCCTGACCCGCTTTGTCTGTTCTGTGGAGAAATTTCATTTCCATGCATTGAGAAGCATTTGAGGTTCGAAGACAATGTATCTATGAAACTGAAAGAGGAAATGGCTAACAGTGAATCGATGACTTGCCAGCTTTCTTTTCACTGAGATATAAAGCGAGAAAGACCTGACAAAAATTATAAATACAGACGGAAATATATTGTTTTTGCTGAGGCTCGAACTCAGGACCTTCTGCGTGTTAGGCAGATGTGATAACCACCACACCGCAGAAACAACTGACATCAACGCGATCAAACATGCTATAACTAGCTGCTAATCCACTCTGAATGTTTATCAACTTCAGTCCTGGCACAGTTCTAATCCAGCTGAGAACGATGAATCTCTTCATAATTTACAAATTTCAGAAAATACCTAGCACCGTCCGCGCATACATTTTTTTTAGACAAATGTGGTCAGCGGCAAGTGCATTGTCAAATCCCACTCGCAGCTTAGAACTTAATACCTCAGACATATTTTTCTCTCGCAGAAATAGCCGAGATGGACCGAACGTGTCAAATGAATGCTATTTTTAGGTTACGGGGCAGGCTAATGTACAGAAAAGGATGCGGTGGTATAGCGCAGACTCTCGCTCAGGTGAAATTAAAAAAAAAAAAACTGGTACACTATGCCAGATACCTACCGTTATAACGGCCAGAATTAAAATAAAGTGAAGACAAGATATAACATGACAGAATTCTCGAAATCATAAAAATGTCCCGTAAGAAGGGGATATATTCTTTCATTAATCCATTTCTTTTATTAGAGACAGATATCTTGCATTTCGGATGCAGAATATATATATATATATATATAT
>JAECUM010031757.1:0-14905 GCA_016617855.1 Megalonaias nervosa
TTGTTTGTCAAAGCAACCAGAGCTCGCCTCGACAATTCAGGGGCTATTCTCTCTAGATCTAATCTGGCTTTATAGGGCTTAATCGTAGATAAGCTCGCAAATTCCTCCATATTACTATTAAGGCAAATATATATTGAAATTGAAGATTAATTATATATATATATAATTAATCTTCAATTTCCATATATATTTGCCTGCTGATTTGATAGTTGCAAGTCGGAAAATAGTTCGTGATACACTTCAACAGCAATTATTTATGTTACATAAAGAAAAGTTTTCAGATCTATCTGCGCCATTGTGTTATCGCCCAGCAAACACACGCAAACAAAATACTGAAGTTGAGATACCTGGAATTAATGAGACACAAAAACTCGTTCTTAATGATATTGTTGTTGTTCCTGTGAGTGCTGTCGAGAGCGTGTTAACGATTAGCAATTCTCCATGAACTCTGGGATATGCTATAACGATTCATTCGTCACACGGATTAACTATTTCTGATACAAATATCTGGATTGTCGATGATCGGATCAAATGGTCAAATTTAGTTTATCTAGCTGTGTAACGAGTTAGAAGAATCTCTCAGCTGCGAAGGATTATCATGCACCAAGCAAAGACTCAGGAAACCACTGATAGCAATTACGATGATATAGTAAGGACAAAATTAGCTGGTTATCTCACAAAAAAGTAAGCGTGACTTTGATATTGATATTGAGCTTATCCTGACGCTTAAACAACAACAAAATCACTGAGCAAGCTGTAACACAGTAACGTTGTGGCAGTATTCGAGTAATAATCCAAGACAATTTACCGTAGATAGAATCAATAATACTCTCGGTCATATACGCGAAAATGTGATGTTTATCTGTCTTGAGTGTAATCGACGTCGAGGAGCTAGTGTCCTGCTTTCATAAAAGTGAAGGCGGTGGTAATTGTGTATCTTCGGGCATTACTTGTAATTGTTCGCGTACAAATCCACGTTGATGAGCAGTTGAATCTAGTCTGCAGGTCTACCCGTGGATCTTACCACGCTGAAAATTTTATGTGTGGTCACACTCCAAATAGGATCATTTGCTCTCTTTTTAACACCTTCAAGTTCACCAGGTTCATATAAATATCTTACAGTCAAATTACCTAATACTAGTTGTTTTGAGCACGAGTCACGTCGTTGTACTGGTATATGTTTTTTTGTGAACGCGCTGATGGGTTTCATAGAAGTTTCACAAGTAATTTCATTATTTAAGGCAGCTATCACACTTGGTAGCCTTGCAACCCATTCACGAGATCTTTGGTCTTTTTGAACTTTATTTAGGAATTTTCCTGCGCATACTGATATCCAAACAATCGCTCAGCAAGTGTTTGATTAAATCGCTCAACAATTGCCTGATCGCGATGAATTGCGGTGTGTCCTCGTCAGATTTTGACGTTATGTTGTTTCATCAGCGAAGTTACTGCACGAAGAAATTCCTTGCCAGGATCAACCTGTAGTAGATGTGGCAATCGCAAGGGTCTTCGTTGATAAACTAGTTCAAAAGCAGATGCAACTTCAGTTACTGTTTTTGTTGCTAATGGTTGTGCGCGTTTATATATACTTGCAACGTCAACGACAGTTAACGCGTATTTGTATGTGCGCGATTGACGTCTACGTGCTTTAATAGCATCATGCAGTAAGAACAAAATATCTGCTTGATGAACTTCATTGGGAGCGCTGACATCAAAATGTGCGTGCTGAATTATTTTAGGTGGTGGTAGATAAATTTGCCATATTGCTTGTTGTGCTAACCGATTTGTAGCAACAGAACGTGTGACATTTGCTGCATCAGCAAGTTTACTAATCATTGCTCTACCCCTCCAATATCCTCTTGAGATATAACAAATCGATTCCATTATAATAGTTATCTATGATTAATTACCAGCCCCTAGCACTAGTTTACCTTTCATCGCGGATCTTGCCAGCCAATTAGCTAATGATTCTCTGAGAGATTTATTTATTACAGATTTTAACGTGGGTATCAACTTCACATCTGCAATATGTCGTTTTTGTAAATCTGGATTTTTATACGCGACATCACGAATGTGGCACACTTGATCAATCACATTTATTGGATACTCTCCAGGTCTTAGTTGCTCTCGTTCGTCAAGTCGGATATGAAGGCGGGTTCCAGGACCACAATAATTATATCCAGGAAGATGCTTCTTACCAGAATACTTAGCACATACAGTCCCTGCTAATTTTCCCAGTGAAGCAGCGATATCACCACCTGTCTTCGCACGAGACGAAATAAACCTGTATTTGCTTGTACCACATTTCACACACTTGCCTGTAAGCGCACGCTTTTCATTTTTTGTTATTTTTTTTTAATCCACTGGAGGGGGTGTGTGCTCTGCATCGAACACAATATAAATTCATATTATTTATTATGTATTCCTACAATATGGATATCATTGACTTCGCAGCGACACGAAAGCAAGAGCTAAACAAGCATCATGCAGCACTACCAAATTCTATCAGAGCAATTATTATAGGTCCATCTGTGAATGGTGAGACGCAATTGTTGCTTAATCGGGTAATGAGATGGCTCAAGCGGGATAAGTTGCATTTAGTGGCACCATCTGTAGATGATCAGAGATGCTACGATGTGCTTAAATATTTTATTGAAGAAGCTAAGTCATCGAACAAAAACGGTAATGATATTATTGATTTTATCACCGATATTGATGAAGCTCCACCTGTGAATGATCTTGATGGATTTATTAATAATCTCGAAGTATACAATGATGTGATGCTGCACAAACGATCAAATCCAGCTCGGACATGTTCCCGAGGCAGGCACAAAATACTGACGCAATTTGTGTTGCTCAGCGATATACACAAATACCTAAAGTGTTCAGAGATAACTGCAATCTTCTGGTTGTCTTTAATGGAGTCGATACCCACACACTAAAAAACATCCACCAGACTTGGTGTTCAGGGGATATGGATATGACTAAATTCAGAAACTTCTTTTTAAAAGCGCAAGCTACCCCACACGGATTTATCACGATAAATTTACATCATCCTCGGACGCGATATCGTATAGGTCTCGATAAAATTTTTGGTTGAGGTACACAGCAGCAGGGAAGGCGACAACAACCGTTGAGTGTCCGGGTGGGTAAACGAACACGCATCAAAAATGAAAACACAAACGTCAAAAGAGAAAGTACAAAAATGAGCTAACCCAATTAGGGAAATCTCGGTCGGTTAGAGGCTTCGGTTTGCCGTTATTGACCTTGTATTTTCATTTTTGTTGGAAGCTTTATTTTTTCGCGAAATAACCACTCTAAAAATGTTGTAAGGTTCGCCCTCCCTGCTGCTAGTATTATAAGCACTGTCCCTTTTCAGTGTGCTCGAAAATCCTATTTCACTCAAGAATCCTTGATGTGGCATTTAATTACAAACACAGTTCAAGCGAAGGATTAATGAGCAGTACATATATATGTATAGAGTACAAGAGTACACCAGCTCAGTTCTGACTATATAGTACAACAAAACATAAGTCCTGTCAATGGTAAAGTTTGAAATAAATACAAAGTTAGGATAATAACTGCTTCTATAGATATGTATATAATAATAATAATAATAATAATAATAATAATAATAATAATAATAATAATAATAATAATAGTAATAATAATAATAATAACAATAATAATAATAATAATAATAATAATAATAATAATAATAATAATGATGATGATAATAATAATAAAATGTAAACAGCAAACATGTAAACATTCCATATAAGCCATACTTGGTAAAAGATAAAAGTAAAAGATAACATACTTACAGTACAGGATTTTTTCCTGACGAAATATAGATTGGTGCGTGCAGGCAAGACGATTCGTGCTGTTTATCCGCGGAACTGGGTGTGATTCTCCATTGAGTACGAAGAAAAACTATCTAAACTGTCTAATATTTTTTGTATCAAATGATAATTCTGCCTAGTATTATTAATCCTTCTCTTGTAGAAATCCAGTGACTGCAGTTTCCGTTCGGCATGGTGTGGATTTGTTATTCCGTCTCTGCCTCTCTCTCTGTCTCTCTCTGTCTCTGTCTCTGTCTCTCCCTCTGTCTCTCTCTCTGTCTGTCTGTCTGTCTCTGTCTCTCTCTGCATATATATATATATATATATATATATATATATATATATATATATATATATATATATATATATATATATATATATATATATATATATGTCTGTGTGTCTGTGCGTGTGTGTGTGTGTGTGTGTGTGTGTGTGTGTGTGTGTGTGTGTGTGTGTGTGTTAATGTATATTATTCCTTTTGAAAGTTAATGATTTCTCTGGTGACACATTGCCTAGACTCGGATGCGGGAGGCCTAGGTTTCGAAATACCTGCAGAGTCATACCGAAGACTTATAAATATGGTACTGACAATTGCCTGGCTAGGCAATCAGCATTGAGGTTAGTGTTAGGACTGTTCGGCCTGGTCTCATGCTAATATGACTGGGTGGTACATCGTGCTACATGTCTGCGGCATGATGCCCAGTGCTAGACATCATTATTAACTGCCACAATGCAGATATCGTAGCGATATGACTGAAAAATTTTTAACGCTACGTTACCAATCCAAATCACACACACACACACACACACACACACACACACACACTATATCAAGAATATATATCATGGAGCGAAAATAGATGCACTCGACATGATTTTGCTGAAGAATGATCAGAATTATAAACATTTTGAGGTTTTCTTGTCTTTGTTCTTTTTTTCTTTTAGTTTGCATTTCAAATTGCATTGTCAGTTGACTTTTTTAATTGAACATAAGTTGTCAGGATTTTACATGTTCCTCTACATCACCACCTAACCAGGTGTATAGGGAATTACATTAAGCTTATTTTTCTTTCTGAGCTTTACTCATGTTCCGTTAGATACAACACACACACATTCACACAAAGACATGTAAACTCTCAAAAATTGTACAAAAGAACCTCTTATGTACAACTTCAACGGTGTTTTAACTTACCTGTTTGTTCCTTTAATGCAAAAGTTAAGAAAAGCTAAGAAGTGAAACACAAAATTGACAAAAGGGTCCACTTTTTCTTAAACTTATCAGTTCTGTTATTTGCTTTAGCAACATATTTTTCCAGCCATTTCTACGATAAAACATAATGTATATAACATGTGAGATTTGGGGATTTTTTCTGCACAGCTTGATCTGTATATAACCTGTTTGCAAGCAAGATTAGAAAGTTGGCAAGATAACAAAAGCTTTTATTTCCTACAAAAACATATTTTCTCGTAGTTTTTACATTTTGGTCACAAGTACTATGTTTCTCCTGTAGATATACAATGGATGCATTAATGTTTTTCACCCACCAGAAAATATTTCCTCTTTTTAAATTGGGACTATGAGAACACCTAACATTCATTGATAAAATTTTAATCCATTATTAGTTCTGTTTTTGAGCTGAAGTTTCGAAGAGCTAATATATAACTATCCGTTACACAATCAATATCAGAAAAAGAACTCGCGAGCACCTTGCGATACACTCTTACACAACCACAACATGTCCAAAAAGTGATTAGTATAATGTCATGTACCACTGCGTACATATATGATGTTGCCCAAAATAAAGAAACATGCAGTCTGTTGTACACTAGGGTGTTGATATACTTATAAACGTTTAACATCAATACAGTGTAGTTGTACAAAAAAAATCTATAAAACACACTGCTTTTATTCATTTATTTTCTTCTTTTACCAAAAGATTAAAAGCCATTATATACAAGTTCTTCATCAATTTGTTGGACATGAATATGCGTGTGCAAAAGTTAGTGAAACACAAGACAGATACACACACACATTCACGCACACATACATACATACATACATACATACATACATACATATTTATACATTCATATATGCATATATACATACACACATAGACATGAATGCATTTGACCAATGTATAACCAACACAAACGTCTTATACTAATTCTTTTCAAGGTCATGCACAAATATAGCATAAGTACAAATTAAACGGAAGATCATGTGAAACTTTTTACACATTATAGGCTTTGTCCTGCTATTAAAGCGAAATTTCCTACCCCAATATATACATAGGGGAGAAAAAATTTGTTTTTCACATCTTTGATACAAAGTTTTATTCTTCCATGTGTAAGCTGAATCACTATGAAAAAGTATTTCACTCTGGATTGGTATTGGTTGTTTTACTGACGTCATCAAAAAGGTCCAATGTGTACCTTTTACCAACCTTTGTTTTGGCATGCACACTGCAATTGTAATACCAGGAATATTCAATTTTTGGATGGGTGGTCAATTTATTTAAGAGTCGCATATTTTGCAGAGTGACATCTTCCACTATTCTTACATTGAATTTGCTCTTCAAATTTATTTTATTCCTGGCGATATTGACTTTCGATTCTGAATTCCAAAATTTCACATTTCCTGGCTTTGGGGCAATACCTTTCACATGAATCCGATGTATTGCAAGAATATCTCTCTCAACTACTACTTGGACTCTTACATTTATCATCATATCTCCAAACGTTGCTCTGACATTTTCATTTTGTTGTCCAGGGAAGTTGAAACATTTGATGTGTGTTATTCTTAAGTATTGTTTATTATGGTTTGCAGTAGTCATGTCTTCCTTAGAACCACCTTCATTTTTTTTAAATTTCTTCCTTTAGCTTTTACATGTCTTTCCTGTATTCCTCTAAGTCTTGTTTCAACTCTTTTTTTTCCAAAGTGCACTGATTCTATTTTCTCTTCCAACTATTTTGTTTTGTTCAAAATTTTTAATTTTCGCTTCTTTTATTAGATAGACTTTAAGTTTATCGAACAGCTAGGATACTATGTCAGACACAAGGATACTTAACTCCTCTCTGGTCATTAATGAATTAATGCCAAATATTGTTTAGACGAAAGAGAAAATGGTTTAGGAAACATGGTATAAAATGCTTAAGAATATATTATTTAAAATCTCAACAATAATAAAACCTTTGTCTTATATAATGTATTCCTCTGTTAATTTTTGTTGTGGCGTCGTTTTCAAGACCTGTTTTCACTAGAGTCCATACAACTTGTATTCAACCAGTGAAAACATTGTTGTTGTTTTAATTAGAAAATCAAACGATGCTCAAGAAAGCAAACGTTATTTGATATCAACACCGTCAGTCGTTGTAACATACTTTTAATCCTGTATCCTAATTGATATTTTACACCACATTTAAATTTCCAGCTCTTGCTGAATCATATAGACGAAAATGCGGATTTTGCAGTTGATTATTACAATGTTGCAAATGATCTAATACAGTATATTCTGTTGCATCAATGAAAAGAATAAAACTAAAACTGTCTTAGTGTTAATAAACGACCGCAGCAATGTATTGCGATAATTCCATAATCAAAGATTTATAGAGGCATCTACTGAACTGAACACAGCTGCAGATTTGTAAGCGTGAAATGTTATTCCATTTTGCTTTCGCAGATCAAGACCACAAACTTTCTTCAATGGCCGCTACTCACATTTCTGAGTGACATTGCAAAGATCTATAAATATGGAGAAAACAAATTCTTAAGGACTATCTTCAAATGACAATTAGTAACTAAATCTCTGGATAATAAAACAAAAACAGTAAGAAGAATATTTTAAATCCCCTTGATTTATTTACCAAGTGTTTCATTGCCTTATACATAGCTATAGGTACCTGCCGAAGTATTAGAAAGAACTGGATAAATACCAGACAGACAGCAATTCTTACAACCCACTGAACGAAAGATTAGCATTACACATCTGCCTTCGGGACTCATATGGAGGAATTAAAAACACGAAAACAGGCGGAACGATGAAAGAATAATAGATCATTTGGTAGCTTTAAATCTTTATGAAGAAAAATTTGAAGATACACTTACTGCTAACGATGCTAATTTGTCACAGTTGCAAAATATACGTATCGCTAACGATAATAGTTTATCACAGTTGCAGAAAAAAAAGGAAATGAAGTCACAGAAACAACCAAAGGAAAAAAGAAATAAAGCAAAATCAACATGAATGAAAGTATGATTTGGTCTATAACGACCTCTTTCGATTGGTATTTTACAGATTTATGTGATAAGATTAAAGAACTAATAGATCATAACCTGTTTAACTCTTCCAGATGAGCTCACTGCTAAAATAGGAGATTTTAAAACAGACGCCTTGGGTTTTACATATACAGAGGTACTTAACAATATTGTTGTGTTACAAGAAAGTATTTATGACTTAGGTAAAAGGGGGAAATAATTAAGCAAAGACCATATTGAATGAAAAATAAAACATTACAACTGTAAACAGGCGCTTGCCAAATAGATCTTGCAAAAGAACACTTTCTAGTCAACACCAGAATTAATAAAATAAGGTCAATGAATCAACGGTGTTTAATATGGACTTGCTCGTTTGTCTTTACGTTTAACTAAATAGTTAATTAATAGAGGGAGTGTGAACGAAATACCAAAGACATGAATAAAAACAAAGTCGAAATACATAACAATTAAAAACCAGAAAAAAGTCGTTCGATTATTTAATTGAACGATTTGGAGAACAAGGAATAGACATGATTTAAATAAATTTCTTTTCTTATTCTTGAACTGTAATTGATGTTGTTTCTGAAGAAAACAAATAAACAACCTGACATGTTGATCTTTACCAGCCTTCTGATGCTCAAATAACTTATGAGCATATTTTTGTTGCCGCTACAATAGGTGTTAATATGCGTTTGCGTATTGCGAATCTGAAATTAGAGAAAGAACAAGCTCTAAAGTTTAGCCAGTTAAAACATGACAGATGACAACATGTGGAAAATATATAATTCGTCATAAATAGCTATAAACACCACATGGTGATAAATATTATAATCTGATGCATCGTTGTATTACAGGCACAAACACACATATAGTAGAAAATGTAAATAAATGCTTCAAGTGGCAATACTTAGGTTAGAGCCAAATGTCTTTATTGTACCTGGTATGTTGTCGTTCAATATAACTCTTAAATGATGTGTTAACAATACAATTGTAAACAATTTGGGAACAATGCTTAATATTAACATATGTATGACAGAAGTGTTGATACTGTGTCTGAATTACTACATTTTGCATGGGGTTTACAGATTTGAGACTATCAATTCCTGTAAGATCAAACTAAATATAGTTTAGAATAAGCAATGGAAAACTAACAATGTTTTGAACAGAAGCGGCTAACGTATTAAACACTGGTAAAAACACATTTCAGGTCACAGTACCCGGAGAAATTTAGAATACCATTTGAATTCCAGGTACTAAAACATCATTATCCATATCGTCATGTGTTCTTCCGCATGAGGTTAGATTGGGAATTACACATAGGAAATCAGTTGAACCCATAGAAGATGCAAGCCAAGATTTTGAATTAGAATATATTTGCTTACAGTACTATGAAATCATTGACAGTGTTTTAGATGGTGAATTTGAAATTGCTTTCATACAAGACGATGAAATGACTTCCAGTGGCTACATCTGTTAAGGAAACGGACAAAACATTCATTCAATTACCTTCTTTGCATTGTTGTCATGTAACTCACCATGCAAAGACAATTTAAAATGGTTCACAGCATCACCGATAATCCTCTTACCTTAGTCCTGATCCAGAAAGACTTGAATAAAACTTTTCTATTGGTGTGGATGTAGGTTTAGTAAATCTTTAAAATGGATCCATGTATTCGTATTACTTATTTCCACGTGATACATAGAAATTTCTTTTTCAAAGTTAAGCTTAAGAACTGCATGGATGCTGCTTAATTTTCAATTTTCAATGAATTATGTCAGGCAACACTTTTTTATTTCTATTCATTTCTGTTCCCTGAAAAAAAATATTGATAGTTGTTGTAAATTTTGAACTTACAGATGACAATATCTACTGCTTCATACGTATTCATATTTCAGTTCCCTAAATAAATTATGGATTATTATGAGAAG
Source organism: Megalonaias nervosa (assembly GCA_016617855.1). Taxonomy (NCBI): domain Eukaryota; kingdom Metazoa; phylum Mollusca; class Bivalvia; order Unionida; family Unionidae; genus Megalonaias; species Megalonaias nervosa. The sequence goes on from JAECUM010031757.1 coordinate 10,033, forward strand.
TGTTTGTTCGTTTCTTTTCCTTAAAGAAATATAGGACACTTTTTTAGACCGATTTAGAATAGTTGCATACCGTCCGCATTATATTTACTGAGTTACAATGCGGTTAAAATTTGCCTGTTCCTTTTTTACTTTCCGTCCTGAGAAACATAAATTTTTGCAATGTTATCATCGACAGCTTCATGGTTCTCCTTGTTGAACACTGTTGCGTTTTACGAAGATTGGTTTCATTTTTGCGTTTCTGCTCTTTTGCATCAATTCTTTACTTCGTTCGTTTTAAAGTTATTCATCTCTGTTCCATCTGGAAATATGGCATTTTTAAACAAAGAAGACCCTGCTTGTGGCTTGGTTAATATGAAATATTTTCTTATTAATGTTCCCACAGGAAGTATGGTACGATTTTCATAGACCGGTTAAAAAGTTGAAGGTTACTGCTTTACATCAATTATATCACTGGGGTAATTATATTCGGGGAGAAAATGATAGGGTTCATATTAATGTACTCCGGAAACATAGTTCACCCTTTCACAGGTGGATTTTATGAATGAATTTGCACTGCTTTAAATTAAGTTTTCGTTGAGGTTTCCTTGGAAATGTCTGACAATCTGACATATGTATTGATGTACTTTAAATTATTTCACATCTGTTCTCCATCCTCACAACTCTAGTACTATATATATATATATATATATATATATATATATATATATATATATATATATATATATATATATATAAGCTGGTAGCGGTGCAAATGCAATAAGGTTTTCCAAAGTTTCGAGCTAAACAAGTTCTTCGTCAGGGAAAGAACAACTTAAATATGCAAAACAATCACTTAACATAAAACGCATATAATTCCGGACTCTTAAATGCTTTAATCACTAGAGTCAATTTACTCTAAGAGATTTAACAGCGCAAAGTTGAACAGAAATAATAGATAATAGACAAGCGGGTCTTTGTGTCTATCTCATAGCTAACCAGAACGTTTTAACCTAATTCTAAGTTCTGAGCTTAGGACGGAAACACAGCTTGGCGAGAGATCAACGCCATCTACCGGAGTTTATAAATAAGTTTATCTTCCAGCTGAATTACTGGCATTATCCTGGCTTCAGACTGATCTTGAAGTTAATTCCTGTTGTCGAACTTCTGAAAGATTTGGTCTCTGGCATATTATTTGCCAATTAAGCAACGCTTGTCTTTGCAACGGTATGTGCCTGAATCTGGGTTCTTGCTCGTAGTTTCGACGGGCAATATAGTGGGTGACCACAGTATCATAGTTCGTTTATAAAGCTGTTCGAATGCCATTAATAACACATTAAACGATTTAGCCTAGTGAGCTTGGTTTATCACGTAAATTCATACACCTCGATGTACACGTCTTTATTTGTTTTTGTTTTTTTTAAGGTATTGCCTGGAAGTATTTGTCGGTTAATGTATTGCACGGATCCAATGACCTCCAAATGCACGGATAGACCTTTCAGAGCTGCTCCTGGAACCACGTGTGGAATAAATATGGTAATCTCTTTTTCTGTCTCTCTATGTGACTCTCTATCTCACTCTGTCTCTAACTCTGTCTCTTTCACTGTCTGCTTGTCTTCTCTGCTAAGAATTATGAAGAGCATCATGTTTGGATTTCTAGGCTGTAAGAAATTCATTAATCAGATGACAGTTCGTAAGAAATAGCTACGACCTTAGCAACGTAATTTCTAACCTTTTATAACGAAATTCTATTTGGTTTTATAAGAAACCATTTAATATCTTGTACAAAAATTCTTAAGCTTAAATATAGTCATTTATTCAGCTATATGTATTGACTTACAAATCAATCAAATTAAGAAGTAGATGTGTATATTGCTTCGAAATCTAAAGGTTTGCTTTCCATCCTTTTCAAATATGCATAACTTATCACTTTTAAATTTTTTTTTCTGTTTTTGTGCAGTGGTGTCAACAAGGGTTGTGTGTTCATCAACGTCTGAAATAAGTGAGTACATCCTTTAAGTTTATATCCAATTTTACAATACTTTGCCTGCCGGACTCGTGATTAGAAGGATGCAGAATAAAATCCAGCTCAGATCAAGAGCGGTCGGTAGTCACGCTGTTTCTTTGTTATGGCACTCCAGTTGTCTCTATACCATGTGCATCTTTTGATGATACAATAATCACGAAACAAATGCAAACAGTGCACTTCAGATTTATTTACTAATAAACCTTGACGCTTTAATTCATTTATTTCGATACATTAAAATTTGAAGTACATTTGATTATAATTTTACTATGATGATGGTAATTACGATGCCGATGAAAATGATGATGACGACGACAATGATAATTAATATATGCACTTGACTATTTAATATTTAAAAGCAAAATTAGCCCAAGTGATTCGAGGTGACAGTAAATTAAATTAGTGCGTTGTATCTTCCAGGTCCATACCGCAGTCTTCCAATCTCAACTAAGTATGAAAGTGGAAGATGCTCAGGGCTTCCTAGTTGCATGACAGGATACTAAGACGTCTTTTGTATTTTGTCACTGACAAGTCATTTCGGATTACTTTTATAAATTTTAATATATTTATCTCAGTATACTTATTTACAACATTCATACGCTTTTAAATGTCATAGATTGCACTCAACAAGATATTTTTAAATAATCCAGTACACATGGTTGATACATAAGTCTGAGTGTGGAAAATGATCTCACATCGTTCGTCCGTCTGTTTATGTATCTATTAGCTACTTCTCCATCTCACCTTGCTTAAAGTTTACGTTACGTAAGGCCATGTTACCATGCTACTACTGTTAAAGTCACTTTGTCTAGCGTAATTGATCCAACTTAGTGATTATTTGCTGATACAGTCAGGTTGTCTTGCGTAATAAATCCAACATGGTGTTTACTTTGCTTATAGTCAGTTTGTCTAGCGTACGGGATGCAATATGGTAATTACTTTGCTGTTACAGTCATGCTGCCTAGCATAATGGATGCAATATGGTGATTACTTCTCTGATACATTCAAGTTATAGTGCAATGGATACAACAGGGTGATTTCTTTGCTCCTAAAATCAGTTTGTCTAGTGTAATGGATGCGACATGGTAATTACTTTACGTTTTATATCATAATTTTTATTTCGAGAAAACCAAATCTTTTGGGCAGTTTCCATCCATTATATCAGAATTTGCTCTCTAAAAGTATATATATATATATATATATATATATATATATATATATATATATATATATATATATATATATATATATATATATGTGTGTGTGTGTGTGTGTGTGTGTGTGTGTGTGTGTGTGTGTGTGTGTGTGTGCGTTCATTCATACATACATACATACATACATACATACATATTTTGTTTTTGAAACATAAAATGTTTATGATGATTTATGATACTTTCTACCATACAGTATGGTATGTGGATCATTGACAGGTGCTAATGAACAATATGTGATATTAAATTTTAATCCAGTCGGATTTCTTGTCTATTTCTTTCTTTCCTTGTCATGAAAAATGCCTCATACGAAAACTAAATCACTTCACTTGTATGTTGGTGTCTTGCTATTTTTCGTTGAAAAGAATTGCACTGTTAAAATGGTTTTTTTTTTGTATTGCATTAAAATACATAGCCTTTTCACCCTTATAGTTGTTTCTTCAATTTGGTGTAATAGTGCAAGCAGAGGTACAGATACAGCATATAACACATTTATTTTCATATCCGAAAGGCGTGCAGTGTCTTTAATAACTTCATTTCTAAAAGGTGAAATTCTCCGCCTTCACCCTTGCAATATAATCAAGATTATGACCTTTAATCCGATCAAAGAGAAAGATGCATCATGAACAAGGAAATTATAATTGTTGCTGAAATTTCTCATTTTGGTCTATTTGCAAACTATTTTGAAATATAAAATATTTTAAAGAAACATTCATGAGAGTAAGGAAAAAAGTAGTTCAGCTTCTAGTAGGCCGTTCGTCTGTGACAGAAGTAATTAACTAATGTCCTTTACGTCAGGATGAGAAAAAATAACATTTGGTTGACTAATGGGACAGTCATGCGAGGACGTGAGTCATCGATCTAAAGTCTCATTCTACCATGATGCTGTCAAACGATACAGTAAACTCTAGTTCTGTTTCAGTGTTTGTGAAAAAGGTTGTGGAGGACAATAGAAGGAATTACTTTCGGAGAGCTGTCTGAGAGAGCTGTAAGATTTTGTACATGTGGAAGCTGGCAATTAAGATTGTTTACTTTTATGTATGGATAAATAAAACAGCACTCAACACTAAATATCAACAACAAAAAACACTAGACCAGTCCAACAATAGAGAAAACGAAAATGTTCAGTTTGCATTGTGTTCATATTTCATAGATGTGATTGAAATATTTCACGATCGTAGCAGGTAAGAATCAATGTCGGCCTGTATACTAATACATATGCTTTTACAATTCTGGAAGATAAAGGTGTGCTCAAAACTATTTGTGACGAAGATCACATTTATTAATTAATTGCTATCAAATAAGGAAAGAGTCTAACTTTTCATTAAATATATAGTCACATTTTACTTTCGAAGACGAAAGTTTTGAACTCAACCATGAAAGCTAGGAAGTGTAATCAGTGAGGTACAAATACGAAATACATCATGTGATTGTTTCTGTTGAATAAAATGCAGATATTTGTATTAGGATAATTCTTTATTACAACTTGAAGGTCTTGTAAATTTTATAAGGTCAACTGCAACGATTATACAAAACAGAGATCGAATTTATGAATAATAATTTAAAACAGCACATGGTGTCACCTTACATGAAACAACCACTTCAAACTGATACTCAAATCTCAAATTAGTCTTACGGCTAAATGAAAAGAATGACCAAT